>BHFT01004834.1:0-105224 GCA_004320025.1 Laticauda laticaudata
CCCTTTTGAGAGCGGATAACAACGGATGGAACATTTTGCTCATCCGTTGTGTCCTTTTTGCATCCGTTGGCCAGTGTGACATGGGCTTAAAATCCAATAGTCTTAACTGCTTCCTCACTGTCCAACTTTTTATTTCCACAGAATATCCATTTGATGCCCTGGATTAGTCCTCAATTTACTACCCACAATTAAACCCCACATTTCCATTGTTCAGCAAGACAGCTGAGTTTTGCCCCATTTTACAACCTCCCTTGCCACAGTTAAGTGAACCACTGTAATTCTTGAATTAGTAACATGGTTAAGTGAATCTCCCCGAGACGCTGCTTCCGTCATAATCAGCTGCCAAGAGTTGAAATGTAAATCCCATGACCTTTGGGGATGCTGCAATGGTCATAAGTGAAAAATGGTCATAAGTCACTTTGAAAAGTCACTTTGAAAAGTCACTGTCATGCCCTTGGTAGAGTCGGACTCTGAGGGAAAGGAGGAACAGCTGACAATGGAGATGTGGCTCTGGAGGTTGTGGAGGAGGCTGGGCAGTCAGAGGAAGCCCCAGGAACATCCCCTCTTCATCCGAGGACATGCAGGGAGGAACGGAAGAGGGAACAATGTGGCTTATGGGAGAGGACGTGGCCATGATCCCCCTCATTGGTTGCAGCTGTGGAGAATAGTATATAAAAGAGGTGGTTAAAACACAGTGTTGCCAGAAGCAAATTGTGTGTTGTTTTGGGATAAAATTATCTTGGTTGGTGTCCTTCCAGCAGACTGTGCCTTGTTATCTCCTTGAAGTTGGTAATTACTTATCCTGGTCAGTTGTGGAAATTCCTCCATCGTAGTTTGTTTGGGTTTTTTATTTTACCTCAATCTCATTAAGTTAGGACTGTATTGCTTTATTTTGAAGACTATTTTTGAGTAAGTTTTATCTCCAACTGAGAATTATTGAACAGTGGGGCCAAGTTGGAGGCATTAAAGGACATTTATTTACATTTTGGATTTTGTTACATTTGTGTTACACTCCAGGGCATCACAATCACTAAATGAACTATTGCAACTCAAAGCAACCTGTACATTCTGATCGACAGCTCTCGAAGCATCATAATATTTGAAATATCTTTTCCAAAGTCTTCCTTGCTACTCCTCAGCATCTACCCACACCAAATAAATTATTAATTCCATTGATAATCATCAAATGATGATTAAACATCCACATCTGCTTAACTCAGATCCTTGGGAAGGATTCAATAGGTGGCCAAAAAGATCAGATCCAGGCTAACCACCTGGCTGTCTATGCAAAGAATAGAGTAGAATAGAAATAGAAAGGGATGGGATGGGATGGAATAGGAGTAGGGTGGGATAGGACAGGAATGGAGTGGAATGGAGTGGGGTGAAACGGAATGGAATGAAATAGAATAGAATCAAAACGCATAGATTGAATAGGAATAGAATAGAATAAAATAGAATTCTTTATTGGCCAAGTGTGATTGGACACACAAGGAATTTGTCTTGGTGCAAATGATCACAGAACTATATTAAAGATAACACTAAGAACAATAACACTGGTGATTTTGTTATCTTTAAATTTGGGGGGAGATGGGTGTTGCTTGGTCCTTTTCTTCATGTTTTAGTTCTTTTTTTTTAAATGTTTCAATTATACCCAGAATCAATTTTAGGAGGTGGGCAACAGTATAAGTCCAATGATAATTGACCCACCGATTGCTTTCACCCACATGGATCTTGGGGCTTGAACAGCTGGGCTTATGGAAACCCCCATTTGATGGCAACAGGCCTTACACAGAGAGAGAATGGAATTTTGCTTCCCTTCAGGAGTTAAAAACGTGGGACGATCTGGTGTGCAAAAGCTTGCAAGCCACGGAATGCAATGCTACATTGGACCACAAGATGACTCTGCCAGACAAGTTGCGGTTCAAGAAAACACAAAAACCCTGAAAGATAGGAAGTTAGAAGGCTCCTTGTTTGAAAGGACAAGAAATAAAAGTCTTGTTTCCACCCGAGATTGCTTACCGACCTAGCAAATATGCACTCAAAAAACTCCAAAGCAGAATTAGTATTAATTTTGGAGGAGGGAAGTTGTGTCAGTTCCCGTATTAGCTGCAAATCAGAAGTTCTTGCACTGGCTTTCATTTGCAAACAAATTAAAAATCCTGTGAGTGTACAAAGTCATTGCTCTGTATCCCTTCCTTTCCTTTCCTTTCCTTTCCTTTCCTTTCCTTTCCTTTCCTTTCCTTTTCTTTCCTGTCCTTTCCTTTCCTTTCCTTCATTCTTTTATTCTTTCCTTTGTTTCTTCTTCCTTTGTTTTTCCTTCTTCCATTTTTCCTCCCTTCTTCCCTCCTTCCATCCCTTACTTAGTTAAGTGACCAGTTGTAGCTTACCCCTCCCCTTCTCTCTCTGAGGGTACGAAGCCATTTCCATTTTTTCCTTCCCTCCTTTATCCTCCCTCCCTTCCTTCCCTAGTTATTGCTTACCCCCCCCCACTCCTCCCTCTCTGTCTTTCCTAGTTAATCTTTGTATATACAGTATTTATGAATATATTGTGTAGCCCTTCATTTTTATCTGTGTCTTGTTGCAACCATGGTTTCTTTGTTATCATGTTCGGTTAGGAATGAGGTTGGATTTTTACATATCTATCTTTATGACATTACTTTAATTGCATCCGGCTGAAATGTTTCGGTCAAATCCAATTTCAAATATTCAATCAAAGGAAACAGTCAGGTTTTCTTGGTAGCTTGACTTTGCTCGCAATAATGTCATCACATCACTTGAATTTACTCTTCAAAGGAGTGATAATGGTGTCTTCTGGATCCAGGGAGAGGGGGGAGAATGAAAAGTGTCCCATCTCAAAATATATATTTTGGCTGAAATTTGGCCAACTTTATTCATTGGTATAGCTGCCCATCTCAAGAAATGACTTTGGATGGTGAAGCATCTTAAAATAAATTTGATTGTCTCCAATGGGTCCTTTACTGGCTGTCTTTTGCCAAAGGAATGCTGTCTTTTTCTTCCATCTGCTGAAGCTCAATGGAAACTCTTTGCATTTTGGAGAAACGGGCTATGAGAAGAAACTTGAAGGACAGAAAGAGCCACAACCAAGAAAGCAATGTTGAAAGAGAAATCGGAGTCCAGGAATAGGAATAGCAGAAGAAAACATCTCAGACAAAGTCATGTTTAAAGTTGCAGTATTCCTAACTCATCTCCTGATCTGGAGTACCTCAAAGGATTGATTAAAAAATGAACTATTTCTGCTCATTTTTTACAAATCTGGAAGGTGCATTGGAGCTGCCAGAAAAATCAATGGCAGGACCCCACTTGATTAAGAACCCGAGTGCCTGGAAGACAAAAGATGCGAAACAGGGTCAGGAAGTCTTGCGACACTGAGAACAAAACTGGTAGAAGATTATTGACGAAAAGCTGATGAGAAACTCAAGCCGGTCAGCCAAAAGTCCTGAAGAAAAGCAAAATGATTTACAAATGAAGAGATGGGACTGTACAGTTGTAATCCTTCCGGAAAAGGTGTCCATTTAACCGCCCTGAATAGCAATCCATTCCCAGTGACAATGTTACAAACCATATTACCTCTATCCTTTGAGTTAGCGGGAAGATCACATACCTTCTAGCCATGAAGAATCCAGTCTGGATTGGTTTAATCCCCTTTCCTGCCTGTGTTGTGACCCACCAGGGGCCAGTGAAGTGCGTAGCAGACTCAGACAGTAAGGAGGTTGGTGGGGGGGAGCATGGGCCAGTCCTGGAGTCTGAGGAAAGTTCTGGCAAGGGCTCTGCGTCAGAGGCAGAGATGGGGCCAGGGCTGTCTGACAGTTATCCGCTGCCTTCGGAGTCAGAGATCAGTGGAGCAGAAGAACAGTTGGAGCCTGTTCCCAGTGTGCACATGCACAGCGCTGCCAGGAGAACGGAACAACTAAGGAACAAGGATAGAATGACTATCGATCGATCTATCTATCTTGCGGTGTCCGGAACTAAAATTATATTTATTAAACTTACTAAGCTTTCATCAGCCTCTGTTGACATCATCAGAATATTAAAATACAGTTAATTATAGGTGGAAGGTGGTTGGAAGGACCTATTACATGTACAAGGGCTAAATTGATTAATATATAAAGGCATAGATCTTTGTAATGGTAGTTTAATATTCTGATGATGTCAGCAGAGGTTAATGAAAGCTTAGTAAGTATAATAAATATAATTTTAGTTCTGGAGATTGTAAAGTATCTGTTTCTTCTCTTACAAGTATACCTGGAACTTGTATTTTTAGAATACTTTGTAAGATATGTATATATATATATATGTGTGTGTATGTGTATATACACATACACGAGATCAAAGAATGACTGAAGTTCGGTAAGAATACAGTGAGTTTTTTTTTTTCAAGCTACCCCTAGTAGCCAAAATAATTCCATGAAGTTATTCTACTAATTGTAATATTCCTCCTTTTTAGGGCTTAGGCAAATTATTCATGGTTCACCTGTGAACTATGGTAGTAAGGCTACGGTTGTGAATGTCTTTTAAACTCCATCGAAGATAATATGAGTCATAAAATCAGCTTATTCCAGTAAGTGTGGTTTTGGCTTTTAGAGAAGAGCTCGGAATAGCAATAGCAAGGAAGATAATTGAGTATTGCATCATCTGCTACAAATGTAATAAAATAGCTATCAACAGGGATGTGTTTGGAATGATCCTATTAAACCTCATATTTGAGATTAGAACGAATAACATCATGCCTCCCATGGTAAAGATATACTAATAAAGATGGAAGTAATATTAATGGATTTATGGTAGTCAATT
Source organism: Laticauda laticaudata (assembly GCA_004320025.1). Lineage (NCBI taxonomy): Eukaryota > Metazoa > Chordata > Lepidosauria > Squamata > Elapidae > Laticauda > Laticauda laticaudata. Next base: position 4,813 of record BHFT01004834.1, read on the forward strand.
GTCTTTATTGCCCATGTACAAATTTGTAAAGGAGACAAAAATCGGTATGAATTTCTCTTTCAGGCCGAAACTTCTGTTGATTTTTCTCCATTACAGGTACAAGGTGCTCTGCCCTTCACACACACACACACACACACACTTAACACAAAAATATTTATTGGATTATTGACTTGGCTTGAAATATTGTATGCCAAAAAGGCTTATCTCTCTCTATTAGGAGAGCTTTGCAAAGAAATATACATTTCCCATACTTTACTGTGACTTTTAGGAGAAGTCACAGAAAGCCACGATGCTTATTTCCACAAATGCTCTTAAATTAAATGAAGACAATACACAACCTCCCCGAAGAACTTCGTGTGGACTTTTATTGCTTTCTTCGATGGCCGTGAATTTCCCGAGATAATTGCATTTAGTACTGGAGGAAGTTATGGTAGTCCTTTTGCATGACATTCTGTTCTTGATAGCTTTGAAGCTCTTTTCTGTTGGGTTAAAACGAGCTGCTGTCATTTATCTTTTTTCACTCAATGACAAAATAAGCAAGGAATGAGCCACGGTGGTGCAGTGGTTAGAGTGCAGTACTGCAGGCTACTTCTGCTGGCTGCCTGCAATTTGGCAGTTCAAATCTTACCAGGCTTAAGGTTGACTCAACCTTCCATCCTTCCAAGGTGGGTAAAATGAGGACCCAAATTGTTGGGGGCAATAGGCTGACTCTGGAAGCTGCTTAGAGAGGGCTGTAAAAGCACTGTGAAGTGTTATATAAGTTTCAGTGCTGTTTATTGCTTAAGGAGATCTCACAAAAAACCCAAGAAGCTTTATCCAAAAAGGGAATTAAAGTTGGGTGAAAGTTGCAAAGCATGCCATTGATGGTGGAAAATGGACATCCCAACTTCCTCTGTCTAACTAAACTGAAGTTCAAGAAATCTGGAACAAGATGACCAGAAGTCCATCTGTCTGCAGTCCAGTCTAAGGTTTTCAGCCATCATTCCTCTGTAGCCTTTTTTTCTTGGTGGATGTGCTGGACAAAATACACCAACATTGACTGGCTTTTGATGTTCCCATGACATGATTGCATCTCAGGGAATGAGGAAGCTCATGGTTCTTTGGGTCCCCAAAGATGGTGTTGTTTAATTGAAAGGCTCTGCAACATGCCAATTCCACTAGTTCTTGTCAGACAAGTAGAAATTGTGAAAGGTAGTCACTATCTCAAATCCATTGATGTAACAAGACTCTGGATGTCACCTTCAACATATTCTGACCAAGACACCAACAAACACATGTTTGAGACACCAACAAACAAATGTTAAATCCAAAACCCTTTTATTTTAGTTCAACGGCTGTGAATTATCATCATTCACAGCCCGTAATGAGTCTCAACCAGTTATAAATAGTCCCATGGAAGTCTGCCAAAGTTCTTTGGGAGAAGTCTGATAAGCACACACCTTTATCTGACTTGAAATGCTGCCAATGACTAAAGTACCAATTAGTCTTTCAAAACCAAATGGAGCACAAATTCACCATGGAGCTTTCAGGTTTCAAACTGACCAGAGCGAACAAAGTTGCTTCCTGCAAAGACTCCTGTCCCTGTGTTCCTCCTTTTGGTCTTATGGGAGGGGCCAATCACCTCCAAGACTTACTCCCAATTCGCCCCTTTTGTCTTAACTGTTCTTGCCTTCTGACAGCTTTGTGCATGCGTGCACTGGGAACAGGCTCCCCTTGTTCCTCTGCCTTGCTGCTGTCAGATTTTGCAGGTTCTGGAGTCAGCACATAACTCCCAGATGGCCCTGGCCCCATCTCTGTGTCGGACGCAGGACCATCGTCTGAGCCCTCCCCAAACTCACATACTTGCCCATCTTCTTCCCCACTGTCCAGTTTTGCTGCCATCTCCGCAGGCTGCCGGCTGACCACAACACACCAGAAGTTCCTTCAAGCACACCAAGCATGGACTTATGACAACCCAAAGAGAGTAGGTTGCCGTTCATTTTGAAGGACATAAGACTTCCTTCCACTCACCAACTTTCCACCTGTTTTGGACACCAAGGACAATGGTGACTTATTTTTTTTTATATAGAAAGGAGCATATATGGAGCATAGAAGCAACATGATTCGCTAATTTCATGCTTAATTTCTTTCCTCCAAAAAGATGCAAATCAACAAGGAGAACACAGAAAGGATAAGACCTCATTTTCCTATTTAGGTTCCTGGTTGACTTGATGGGAAAATACTGGGAGATTTTTTTTTTTAAACCAGTCATTTGTTCTGTTGATAGGACTCCCATTTCCCCCTGAAAATGGTGATGGATGAGCAAATTATTTTCCCCTCCTTTCCCCTCCCCTCAGGTTCAAGGTCTTTTTTGCATGAGATTTTGTGTCCAAAATTTCAAGTTTGCTGCGTGTTTATTCAAAAGCCGGTCACACCCTGAATCTTGATTCTGCAGAAACAGCAGAACAAAAACCATAAATCCTTCAATAACTGAAAGAGTTCAGACCATATAAACTTAATCTAGAGGTAGAAGCTCACACTTTAAAAATGTTCCCTCAGTAAAATCTTTGAGCAGATAGTAAATTAACACACCAGGAAGCAGTCACATTTATAAAGCAGGAGATCTTCTGTTGAAGTATTTTTTTTCCTATAATTAAAATAAACCAGAAGCTCTCAGATCAGGCTACTTCCTATTACTTAAAAATGATGTTTTACATAGTTAATTAATACAAGGTAAATTTTCTTACTGTTGCTGAGCAGGTTTCCACAGATGTAGCATTGCAATTGGTTGCAATTGTGCCAAATCGTTCAGCTCTTGCAATAAAAACCACAGAATTGCTGCTTCCCCCCCCCCCCCCTTNCCCCCCCCCCCCTATTTTCCAGCCCTTTTAAGTTGTAATGTGAAAAAGAAGTCAAGGAAGGGATTTGCAATGGGCTAAACTTAAATCATTTATCCAATTTATTGCTGACACATCTTTCCTGCAGGTTTTTCTTTTGAGCTTATTGGTTCATCAGTGAGCCGCATGGAGGTGCTATTCCATTGTGAACGATCGCTTAGACTTTCTTCATCCCAGTTTAGAACCACCAGAAATTCAGAAAATCCAAGGTAGAAAACAGCTTATTCTTTTTCTTTAGCAACATTTCCTTTGCATCATCTTGCTTAATTTCGTACATCTTTTTTTTTTCTTTGCATTTAAGCCAGTGACCTACACCTATAGCATTTTCTTTGAAATAATTCTTTTCACGAAGTCGATAACTTCAAATAACTTAATTGTTTTGTTCCAGGTAAGCTCTTTATTTCTCCCTCCCTCTCTCTCTCTCTCTCTCTCTCAAAAGTAAAATTTTCAAAATACTGCTTGTTTCCCTTAATCTTTCTCTTTCACCTCAGTCATTTCTCTTCTGCAGTTTTGCAGTGTTGTTACATCGATGAGAAATATAGATTTGATGAAGAAGACCAAATGTCATGAGATACTTTGGCCAAATTTGAACCAGTCCTACCTGGTACAATTTATCTCAAGTTGAGAGGATAAGATAAGGTGAAGACCAGGTATGAAGAGGTGAAGTTTCATAGATAGATAGATAGATAGATAGATAGATAGATAGATAGATAGATAGATAGATAGATAGATAGATAGATAGATGGATGGATGGATGGATAAAACTAGGACTATTTTGGGATCTAAAAAATCAGCATGTGTCTATCATATTAGTATATTAGAATTATATTACTAATATTACATTATTAAATCTACAACAGGAATTCAGAAAGATTTCATAATTGAAGAAAATGAGAAAAAAAGAATCTAAGAGAGTTTTTTTTAAGCAAAACTGAAATTAATTCAAGTGAGAAGAAAATGATGACAGTAGGGCCCAATGTGGTTTCACAGCTAGATTAATGATGTTAATATTTTTTTTTAAAAGACACCTAGAATAAAAGGTTTTTAAAAAATGGGAACAGTTGATCCAGGAAGAATTCAGAGTTAATAGACATGGTGGCAGAAAAATAAAAGCCCACAAATGACTTAACATTGTCAAATGTTTTGCAGAAGTTATTTAATTATAAATTAACTCAGCACAATTCATATTTTTTCTCATCCCTATCAATTCCCTAAGAGAACCTTTCTAATGCCAGCTGATGTTCAGATGTTTAGTAAGACATAATCCTAGATAAGTATCTAGTTTGGATCTGCAGCTTGCTTGTGATAAAATGCATTCCTTTCTGATGATCACCTGTTCAATCCCTATACATGTTCAGAAATAGAACAACAGAGTTAGAAGGGACCTTGCAGGTCTTCTAGTCCAACCCATTGCTGTTGGAGTCAGGAAACTCTACACCACTTCAGACAAATGTCTGTCCAGTCTCTTTTTAAAAACCTCCAGTGATGGAGCACTCACGACTTCTGGTGGCAAGGAGTTCCACTGGTTAATTGTTCTCACTGTCAGGAAGTTTCTCCTTCGTTCCAGGTTGCTTCTCTCCTTGATCAGTTTCCATATGTTGCTTCTTGTCCTGCCTTCAGGTGCTTTGGAGAATAAAAATGGACTGAATACAGATAATTTTGGAGATCCAGTGAGCCAGTCAGATAGTCCGTTTTCTCACTTTCCACTTTGCTCCAGAATAAACTTTCCAAGAGACTTCCACGACTGGCTTTCCATTTTATATTGTTAAATGGGGGAAATAATTGTATTTATTTACACAAAGACAAATTCTTTGTGTCTCCAATCATACCTGGCCAATAAAGAATTCTATTCTATTCTATTCTGTTCTGTTCTGTTCTTCATTCCTTCTGTTCTGTTCTGTTCTATTCTATTCTGTTCTATTCTATTCTCTATTCTATTCTATTCTATTCTCTATTCTATTCTATTCGCTACTAGTATGCATTACTTACATCCAGAGGTTTTGCCAGCTTTTCAACCTTGTTCCAAAAATCGGAGGGTTTTATAGTTCAGTCCCAAAGGTGCTTTTTTTTTTTTCAAGAGGCAACTGGACTTTCTTGGTTTTTTTTTTCTTTTCTTTTGAAGACGTTTCGCTTCTCCTCCAAGTAGCTTCTTCAGCTCTGACAGGATAGTGGGGAAGGGAAAGATTATCCTCTCAGAGTTGAGGAAGCTTCTTGGATTAGAAGCAAAATGCCTTCAAAAGAAAAAAAAAAACCAAGAAAGTCCAGATACACTTTTGGGACAACTATGACCTGGATGACTAAGAATCTCTACAGACTTTTTACAGTTCAGGTTTCTGTTTAAAGGACCTGGATGTCATGAAGGGCTGGGAATTGTCGACATTTTATCTTTCCACAATGAGAGAGAGAAAGAAAGAAACTACACATCTGGGAGGGCATCAGAAGTTGCTTGGGTCTGCAGATTTTGAGGGGGGAAATGTAGATACGTTGAGAGTCTCTGATCTTGTGTTCCTCTGGGTTATTTGAGATTCAGGTTTTTTTCCTGCTGATTGTATGCGTTGTGTCCCTCGCCAGCGAAGCAACGCCAGGAAAAAAAAAGTTAAAATAAAACCCAGGTTTCGATGGGAGAGACTTATTTTTTTCTTTCAAATGAACGGTCCGGTTTTCATAGCCATTTTTCTTTTGCAAAAAACAAACTCTGTTAATTTGGTTCTCCAATAATGGACAGGCTAGCCACTTGGAGAAGGGTAACAGAGGTTTCTAATAAAACTGCAAGAAATTGCAGAAAGCACCAGTGGCTGCGTTGTGCAGTTGGACTTCTCTCTCGTGTTCTTTTTTTTTTTTAAATAATTGATTTTCTGTTAAATACATTTCTTAGTGCTTAATAAACATCGGGTTGTCTGGGTATTTAATTTGCTTAACAGTACAAAGTAGATTCTTAATCTCCACCCCCTTTTTTCCAATAAATTCCACATTGGATAATATTCTATGTCCTCTTTCTGTTTAATTTTCAATGTCATTTTATCCATTTCTGCACAATCTAGTGTCTTTTTTTATTGTTTCTTCATCTCATGGTATATCTTCATTTTTTTCCAGTATTCTGCAAAAATAATCCTCACTGCTCTTAAGACATGTAATATTAAATGCATACATTTCTTATCAAGTTTTTCTGATATTATATCTAATAAGAACAATTCAGGTTTATAATCTATATGTTTACCCATCATCTTTTCTAACCACCTGTGTACTTTTGTCCAAAATTTTTTGTATGACCCAAAGGGGCGTGGCACAAAGGCAACACAATCAGATAGATAATCAGTATCCTATTAAGATGTGGGAATACCATATATAAATACCCGCAAAAACATAAGAAAGCAAATATACAGTATATATAGTAGTGCAGACTTTGTAAATAGTTGGACAGTGTTGAGGGAATTATTTGTGTATCAGAGTGATGGCTTTCGAGAAGAAACTGTCCTTGTGTCCAGTTGTTCTGATGTTCATTTTTGAAGGTAGGAGTTGAAACAATTTATGTCCAGGATGTGAGGGGTCTATAGATATTTTCACAGCCCTCTTTTTGACTCCTGCAATATACAGGGCCTCCATGCAATGCAGGTTGGTAGTAACTGTTTTTTCTGTAGTCCTCATTATTCTTTGGAGTCTGTGTCTGTCCTGTTGGGTTGCAGAACCAAACCAGACAGTTGTAGAGGTGCAGATGACATCGTCAATCATATTATAACATATATTATCTTCCATTATAGTACCAATTATACAACTGTCAGAAATATTTACTCATCTGTATTTCTTTCTCCTATAAACCATATTTCACCTAATTCCACTCCTCTAAACTCTTAAGGTCTGTCATTTTAACGATTTATAGAATAGTCCCCATATTGTGGTCCAAATCTTCTTTTCCTTTTTAATTCGAAGGCTGGATGTTTAGTTTTGTGGAGGGCTGCCTAAAAAGGTTTGGAGAGGAATTGAAATAATTTTCATCGCTGGCGGCTTCCTATCCTTTGCTCATTAAGTCATGTAAACATTGGCTGTCTTTTTCATCCTGATATCAGATGTCTAGACCTGTCAAGGAACGTTTGATGGGCCTGGATGATAAGTGTGGTCAGAAGTGCCATCCTGCATATCAGAATGAAGAAGGACATGTCAAACCTCGTTCTCTTTACCTCGACAGCGAGAAAAAGCTATTCTTTCCCTGCCATCTGCCCCCCTCCCGGTTAACACGCATGTCAAAGGCAGCCTGTTTCCCATTTCATTCAGGCCGTCTGCTCGTAGGTTACACATCAGATGAGTCGGCGGGACGGACGTAACTACAGCACCTGGAAACAGCTGGGTGGAGAAACTCATTTCTCCACCCAGCTGGGTTTCCATCTGCTACAGACCAAGGTATGAGGTCAGAAGGACCACATGACTCCGTGAAGCGAACGTCTAGGTGAGTTTGGTAGCAACCTGTTCATGGGTGGGAGAAAACAGGGAGATAGAACCTGGGGGAATTACTGATTGACGTACTTACTCAGTGAATTTATATCTGGCCACCCAGCTCACCCATAGGGGACTCTAGGTGGTATACAACATTAAACATCACAACATTAATCTGAACTCTTGGTCCTTTCTGAGCTTGTTTGTTTTCTTGCAGACGTTTCTTTACCCAACAAGATAACATCATCAGTGCTACACTGAGAATGGTATCTAGTTTGGATAATGAATTGTCTGCAAGAAAACAGCGAAGCTCAGAAAGTACCACAGACTGACAGTCTTCCTCACACTCCCCCTCCTCTTCCTCCTCCTCCTCCTCCTCCACCTCTTCCTCCATCTCTTCTTCCTCCCACCACCTCCTCCATCCTCCTCTTCCTCCCTCCTCCTCCCCCCACCTCTTCCTCCTCCTCTTCCTCCCCCTCCTCTCCCTCCTCCATCCCCTTTTACCATGCAAAGATCCAGAGAGAGTTGATACAAATGGTTAACGTTCATAGTGCTTTTTAAAGAGAGGATTGCAAATTAAAGGTGACAAAGAGTTGAATCCATCTGGCATAATTGACTTGAAAAATCATTTGTTTCCTTTCATATTGCCTTCTCTCTTTTTTTCCAGGATCACAGTGGCAAGTAGAAATTCTAAGAAATAAAGGACCTTTTAATATTGCATTCCTTGAAGATGGCGCCGCCAATGCTTTGAAGTTTCTTTTCATTCTGGTTTCTAATTTATTTTCTTTTGAGTGTGTCTGTGTGGTGTCTCTAATAACCTTTTACAAAGCGTAATAAATGGCCCCTCCCCTCCCTCCGTCTCTTCAGAGAAAGGCAGTTTTAATGAGGGACAAGAAGCATATTCTTAACTTATCTGTCATATTATGAGAGGATTTCCATATATGGTACCTCAGTCCTTGTAAATATTGATCATGTTTTGTTCAGCTGTCAATTTTATGTTCCCCTCCCTGTAGGCTCAGATGCTTCTGGCAGCTCATTTAGGGACTGTTCAAACTGACAGTGCTGACGGGAAAAGGGACTTATGACCATTTTCATCCTTACAAACCTCCCCTCCATCTCCTCTCCTCCTCTCCCCTCCCTTCTGCTCTCATTTCATTCCATCCTCTCCTCTCTTCTCCTCCCCTCCCCTAAATTTACATCCTCTCCATCTCCTCTCCTCCGCTCCATTCCCCTCCCCTCATTTTCCCTCTCATCCCCTTCTCTCCCATCTCATCCCATCTTCTCTCCTCTCCTCCATTCCCCTCACTTTCCCTCTCCCCTCTCCCCTCCTCTTCCCTCCCATCTCATCCCATCCTGTCTCTTCCCCTCCCCTCACTTCCCCCTCCTTTCCATTCCCATCTCATCCCATCCTGTCTCCTCTCCTCCATTCTTCTCACTTCCCCTCCCCTCCCCCTCCTAACTTCCCCTCCCATCTCATCCCATCCTGTTTCCTCTCCTCCCCTCCCTTCAACTGGAAACATTTGGGAATTCTTTCCCAGAGGACAAGGCTACGTACTGCGAAGGTGGCACTATTCAAACAACTATCCCTCTCTTACCATGCTCCCTGGGAACGACATGCACCCAGAATGACATGCTGGTCTGGTTGGAAATATCTCTGCCTTCAGCGTGGCCCGGCATTGGGCTAGCACTATATCAATTTATATTTTTATTATTATTATTTTTTTAAAAAAGGATAAATTAATACATCTCCCCCTTTTCTAGTTCCTGCATTTCTGACATGAGATGAGACCATCAGACCCAAGGTCTGTTTTATAGCCCCAGAATAATCCAGATCTTCCCCGCTATCTCCTGTATCAAAATAGGTCATTAAAAAAGGAAGGAAGGAAGGAAGGAAGGAACTCAAGCTTCTGGGAACTCTAAAAAGTTTTTTTTTATAAAAAGAAGACAATTGATCCATCTTCCTGGATCTGCTTTTTGAGTCGCAGGGTTTATTCTCTTAGCACTTGAAGTGCAGTTATTAGGAACTGCTGGCTGTGCTCCAAGAGACATTTTCAAAGGCTTGGCCCTTAGCGATTGCCAAAATAAAATAAAAATAAAATAAAATACACAACCATCCCTGTTTGCAACCAGTACGTGGGATTTCCCCATAAACAGGCGGTTGAGAAATTCTGAAAGGCAACAAGCTGCGATTGCTCAATTCAGCCATAACTGAAATAACTTTGCTTTTATTACTTTTTTTTTTTACAACATCCAAATGTCCTAAGTGGTTATAATGAAATAATATAAAAATGAAAAGAAATACCACAGCTAATTAAAAAAAATTCCTATGGTATGAATGACAGTGCCTTAGAAGAGCGTAGAAATGGCATTAAGTAACACAGATAAAAAGCAATTTAAGTATTAAGTATAAATACCCCCTTCAGATCACTGCTCATTGAAAGCAAGCAAGGAAGAATAAAGAAGGAAAATTCTCATTTAGCAAATAACTTGTGCCTGGCTTCAGATAAAGGTATTTTATTTGTTTTAAATACCACATAAGTGCTTTGGTGGTAGGAGCATGAGGACCTGTGATTCCTAAGCTGGGAAAATAGTTCCCAACAGATCACAGGAACAAAATTGCAAAAGAAATTATGGGATCCTTTCGGCTGATTGTCAAATTTTCCCATCTACATCTGAATTTTTCTTTCTTTCTTTCTTTCTTTCTTTCTTTCTTTCTTTCTTTCTTTCTTTCTTTCTTTCTTTCTTTCTTTCCTTCTTTCCTCCCTCCCTCCCTTCTTTCCCTTCTTTCTTTCCTTCCTTTTTCTCCCTCCCTCTCTCTCTTCCCTCTCCTTCCTTCTTTCCTTCCCTCCCTCCCTCCCCTCTCCTTCCTTCCTCCCCTCTCTCTTCTTTCTGTCCAAAGGAACTAGGGACAGCTAAAAATTTATGATTCTGAATTTTTTTTTCATTTGTACCATTAGGTCTCTCTTTCATGTCTGTGAAGGGTTATGATCCAATATCTGCTTGGTATCCATGTAAAAAGTCTCCCCTTCCTGTGGATCTTTTGAAAATTATCAAGAAAGAGAACCACAGCATTTTGTTCTAAGGGAAGGAAGCATCCTTGCCTGGTCTTCTTGAAATGCCTGTTTCTTGGGAAGCAGAAGAAGAATAAGATGTCAAACAACCGAAGGAATCTGTGCCACTTTTAATTAAAGATGAAAGCTGCAAGTTTAATCTACAAAAGAAATAACAGTTATTAACCAAACACAGAAAGGGTGAATGAGCAGATCTTCATAAAGCCCATCCTTCAAATCATAAATTCCCCTAATGTTCACAAAGCCAAAACTTCAGTCAGAAAAAAAAGCTGGAACAAGTTCACACATTTATTTAATTTATTTTTTTCTTCCCAAGCCAGACAATTACTGGAGCAACAGGCAATTTGTAAAATGGCATTTTAGAGAACCTCTTTTAGATTTCTGATCGTTTTCCTCTGCGCTATTTAAAATTTCATTTTGCATGGAACTGTGGGCCAATTTGAATTCTCCAGTGTAGTTAGTCCAGAGTTGCTATGTGAGCCTTATCGCTCTGCCAAGAGAGATTTCTTTCTTACTTGCTCAGGTATATCTGCTGAGTTAGATGTTTTTATCCATGCATGAAAAAAAAACAACCAGCTGAGATATGACTAAGCATCTTGAGTATGCCACAGGGTTAAAAAAAAAAAAAAGCATCCTATCTTACAGTAATAGGAAGGAATATTCTCTACCCTTAGAGAACAGTCAGTGAACATCTGTGTTCACTTATTCCTGAAGCAACTCTTAGGTCCAAAAAACACTTCTGGATTCACTGAACAGAATGATCCCATCAACAACGCCAAGAAAGCTAGCATTTTCCCTTGCTTTCCAAGGTTTATTGATTGATTCGAATTCCTCCCACATACTTTCAGATCAATTTTAGCTTCTCCTCTCTCAAAAGGACATCTGTTGATGTAACGTGGCTTGGAAGCCAACACAGTAGACTTCTTTTTGCACACTGAGCATGGCCAATTATTTCCTCCTCCAAAGATATTTGAGGGGCTGCCCCAAAGAAGAGGGGAGGGGGTCAAACCTATTTTCCAAAGCACCAGAAGGCAGGACAAGAAGCAACGGTTGGGAACTCATCAAGGAGAAAAGCAACCTAGAACCAAGGAGACATTTCCTGACAGTAAGAACAATTAATCAGTGGAATGCCTTGCCTTCAGAAGTTAGTGCTCCATCACTGGACAGCCACTTGTTCTCAAATTGTATTGGGTCTCCTCCTTGAGCAAGGGATTGGACTAGAAGACCACCAAAGTCCCTTCCAGCTTAATTCTGATTCATCGATGGGTTTTCCTAACAATGTGGTGAAATAGGTTGAGTTGAGAGAGTCAAAGTCTACCAGCAAATTTTACATGAGGCCAGAGACCTGTTTGAGGGGTTCTTGGTGCTCTCCGAGCTTCCTTGTTTTCTTGCAGACATTTCATGACTTTAACTAGGCAACATCATCAGTGCTAGACTAGCACTGATGATGTTACATAGTTTGGGTCATGAAATGTCTGCAAGAAAGCAAGCAAGCTCAGAGAGCACCAAGGACTCCTTATTTCAACCCTGAGCTGCAAATATTCTCATCTATTGGAGACCTAGTTTCTTTAAGCAGTTCTGAACATTCACCTCATGCCTTAGGCTATTTTGCACCCTGTAGTATGTCTCTACTGAATCTGTTTCACTTATATAGATTACATTTCCAGTGCCAAAGTGCTTTGTTGAGGACAAGATCTTCACAGATCTTCTGTCCCCAAGGACTGCTAGAATAAAAAGGAGCCAAGGAAAATCACGCAGGTTTTCTGTTGGCTTGGAAACTCTTGCACTCACAAGTAAATTGAGCATCTGCTGTAAAGCAAAGAAGCTCAGAACAATGCTTAATGACTCCACGCATTTCCCTCTTAGCTTTATGATTCCTGAGACAGCTTTGTGCCCAAGCGGGAACGAGAGAAGGAATCAATGGAAGAGACTTTCAAAATATAGAAAAGGGATTATTTGTTGCCATAGTAATGGTTATTTCAATGAAATTGTTTTGCTTTGCATCAATATGGAGGGTGCATATGCATCAAGAGGGCTTCTTTAAGAAAGGATTGTGCTGTAGTTTGACATGTCAACCAGGTTCCATTGCTGTACCCCAGGGTCATGTCTGAATTATGGAAGGGTGATATGATAGCAGTCTTCCAATGTTTGTGGGGCTGCCACAAAGAAGAAGGGGTCAACCTATTCTCCAAAGCAGGACAAGAAGCCATGGATGGAAACCAATGAAGGAGAAAAGCAATTTCCTGCTCAAGCAGGAAACCCTATCCCATTCCAGATGAATGGCTGTTCAGTCCCTTCTTGAAGACCTCCAGTGATGGAGCATCCACAACTTCTGGAGGCAAGCAGTTCCACTGGTTCATTGCTCTCATTGTCAGGAAATTTCTCCTTCATTTTAGGTTGTTCTCTCACATCATATATACTGTAAAATACAAGCCTGTTGCAGATGAAGAAAGATCATGATTCTGCTTCTAGCAAAGAAGAATAAACATGCTGGTTGAATGACTAGAAGTGATCTCTGAAAGACACTGAAGTTGAGTATACATGGCAAGGCCCTTGACTGTCAAGCGGCATCAAGCCACTGGTGGAAATTGTGTTCCAGGTTGACAGGGGCCCTTCAGATGGAGACACATTCTTCTGGGCAAAACCCATAGGGATGTTGACTTTGTCAGCTGTGATCCATTAACTCCTGCAATAGAGCAGCTCAGCCAAGGATGCCCAGAAAATACATGAAAAAATTTCCCAGGTACAACTGAGAAAGGATCAGCCTAACATTCTGGTTTAAAGTGGACCATCGTGTAGCATGACCGTAATGTAGGTAGACACAAAATGTCCCAGTTTCAATCCTCAGCTTTTCTAGATAGAACTGGAAAAAACCCAAAGAACTGCTGAATAATTTGCCCTTATATGAAGGAAATTCTCATATTCCTAGAGGTAGATTTTCTTCTCTTTTGAAAGATTCAACTGCAGCTTTGTGGAGGTTGAGATTGAAGTGTCCTCAGTTGTTCAGAGCATCCTCTGCATAAACAGTCGATAAACCGAGTGTATTTGTAATGTTTTATCCCTCTTTCAATGAGAACAGACAGTACTTACAATTGTCTTCTTGTGTACTGTGACAATATTCATGTGAAGGAGTCCAAGGTTACCCAGAAGGTTATAGAGGTACAGGTGCCTTCAATAAATCAGATTTTTTTTTGCTCTCTGATTGATCTACTTACATGTTCTCAGTTAATTGGCCTGGCTGTTATGGTCCAGTATACTTTACTTCTTTCTCACCTAATGAATGGAAATATAAACAGTCAATCTCTCTCTCTCTCTCTCTCTCTCTCTCTCTCCCCCTCTCCCTCTCCCTCTCTCCCCCCCCCCATGTGTGTCTGTCTCTCTGTCTCTGTCTCTCTGTGTGTGTCTCTCACACACACACCTAAAATGCATAAACAATATCTGCCATCTAGCATTCCATCCGAGTTGGCTGAAAGATGGGGGACTATATAATTTTTTTAAATAAATTTCTCTGTGCTAATATATTCTTAAGGTGACTCATTATCTGCCAGTGGTGCTCAAAGTAATGATGAGAGGCAGTTTGGTGTAGTGGTTGAGGCACCACATTAGAAACAGGGAAGCTGTGAGTTTTAGTCTCATCTTTGACCCAAAGCTACTTGGGTAACCTTGGGCCAGTCACACCTCTTAGCAGGCAAACCACTTCCAAAATATTTACCAAGGAAACGACAGGGAAGTCTCCAGGAATCTACACTGCCTTGACAGCACAACAACAAAATATCCTGAGCAAAAAAAATCCAGTTGCCTTTTGGAAAAAGCACCATTGGGGAACCTCCAGGAGAAGGAAATGGGAAAGCCCTTTCTGCATTGTTGCCAAAGGAAAACCAACACTGACTGGTTCCTATCATGACCAGGAGTTGAACATTCCTTAGTCAGGAATGACCATGGGAAAGTTATTCCTCTTTTTTTTAAAGCAAGCCATTGACATGACAGCTCCTGTTTTTAAGAGGAGTCATCCTTTTTTTGTGCTGAAATTATTGACCGAAGATAGAAGCACCTAACCTTTGGGAGCTGCACTGCTGTTGAATACAAGAGAATTATGATGAGAAAGATATACATCTCGCATGACTGAAAATGAATGCCAACTCCTTTGCCTTGTGGGCATATCGATTCTGCCCTTGCATGTTATTTACTGCAATCACCTTGCTGGAAGTGGGCTATAAAATTAGACAGCTGGGGAGGGAGAAGGGGAGGTTGCACGCTAGACGGAAAAGATGGAAAGGAGATTGTGAAAGGTGCCTGCATTTTAGCACATGGGAAATAGGAATGGCAAGGTCGTCTTTTGTCCTTGCCAGTGTAGCAATAAAATCTGTTCCTTGATGAAATACGCTCTCCTTGGAAAGTATTCTGATTCAGAAAGAAAGAAAGAAAGAAAGAAAGGAAAGAAAGAAAGAAAGAAAGAAAGAAAGAAAGAAAGGAAAGAAAGAAAGAAAGAAAGAAAGAAAGAAAGAAAGAAAGAAAGAAAGAAAGAAAGAAAAGAAGTGACAGGGTGAGGAAGGAAGGAAGGAAAAAAGGGAAGGAAGAAATGGAAAGGGAGGGAGGGAGAGGAAGGAAGAAGGAAATGGAGGGTGACAGGGATAGAGGGAGAGTGGAAGGAAGGAAGTAAGGAAGAAATGGAGGATGGGAGGGATAGAGGGAAAGTGGAAGGAAGTAATTATTCAAGTTGCTTTACTTGGTAAGGGAAAAGTACTGTGTTAACATATACCACTAAGCCATGATTTGTTTTAACTCCAGTTTGGTAAACAAGACTATAGAGATTTGGCTTAGAGAATACTCTATAATAAATCTCATCTTACAGACCCCACAAATATGCTTAAGTGTGCTATTACTACAAAACCCTTAGTAAATTATCCATTGGATAGAGCTGTGAGAAAGCTGAGAAACATTCATTCTCCCTACTAAAGATTCAACATTTCCACCAATGATGGTTTGGAACAGAATTCTTCACAACCTGCTAACATTTCACCAAAGGCAAGATGCCTTTGGACTTTTGGAATAAAGGTGTATTGATTAAAGCAGGCATATGAAGCCATCCTCTGAAACTCCGCTATTATTCTGCCAGTGAACATCTTTTTTTACACCGCTGTCAAGTCTTCCTTGATATTCTCTGCACACCTGACGTGATTCTTTCCCCATAAAAATTTATATCTAGGAACTTTGGGAATTAAAAGACTTTTCGCAAAACCGTGACCTTTAGACCAATCTATTGGCTTATGAATAATACACTTAGCCTGGAAATAATAGTTTCAAACTATGATTGATTTTGCCATGAATTTTCGAGCAAGTGGAAAATTTATTAGAAACACGATGGCACCTGGTGTTTTCATGCAATGTTGTTTTTTTCTGCCCACCATGGTAGTTTCATTAAAGAAAGTTTTTATTTTCACATTGCCTTGGGGATGCATTTTTTATTTTGCTGCTTCATTTTAGGAGCTTATCCCTCACCTGCTCAGCAGAAAAAAATGGGATAGCTTTGCTACACCGCTATTGCTAATTGAGATTGCTTGATTCGATATTTCCATTTTCCCACTAGTTTGTATCCTCTCGTAAGATGGTGGGAAGGTGCTTGGTCATGGAATATGTTTTAATTTTTTCTTCCCTTTCTAGAGAAGAAGAATTTTATAGCAATAAGTCCCAGACAGCTATAAAAGGTTGACTTTTAGGTAAGTGCAGGAAATGTTCATTATTTGCTCCCAATTTATGATCACCCAGACTAATGCAGCCTTAATTAAGTAGGTCAAAAGTGAGGTGATAAGCCACCTGGGAAAGCTAAGGGAAATCATCAAAATCATAAAAAAGCGAAAGTTAGAATATTTTGGACATGTGATGCAACACCCAAAAAATACACCATACTTCACTTAATCCTCCAAGGAAAAACTGAAAGCAAACAAGGTCCAGGCAGGAGAAGAACATAATGGATTCAAAATCTAAGGGACTGGTTTGGACAAAACTTAACTGCACTTTTTTGTGTGTCTGTTGATAAAAATAGGATTGCCAACATTCAATGATGGATAACATTCGAGGAAGAAGAGGAAGAGGAGGAGGAGGAAGAAGAAGAAGAAGGAGAAGGAGAAGGAGAAGAAATAAAGTAGTTGTAGACAGTTTGCACTCCAAAGATGCCAGAATTTGTCAGCCTAAATTCTGGACTGATCACTCATTTCTTCACAAATGATTGAATATAAATTTGGGTAGCGATGTCCTGACAAACATCTCCCTTTGCATCTGTCTGAAGGCTTCTATAAACATTCAGAGGAGAAAGGTTTGTAATGTGTATGCCTTATTGGCATGTTGTGAAGCTTTTATAAATAAGATTGCTTGGGCATACGGACCTCAGTTTGAAATAGATGTGGACTGCAAATCAATCTGGCTAATTGGTTTGGCCAAATTAATCTGGCTAATGCCAAGTGTCATGATGTTAAGTTGTTAATTTCACGTCCATTTGGGGGGGAAATATGGCTTGTCCTAAGCATGTAAATCGTTATAAACATGCAAATAGCGCATATATTTTTGTGCTTTAGAATTGCCTGTTTATAACATACCACTGGGTTGCTGTGTAATTTAGAGATCGCTAAAGCCAGATCTGAAATGAGGTTACAATTATCTGAACCTTTGCTACAAAGGATAATTGGGAATTTGGTGTCTGCTTTGCAAATTTATGGCTATTTGATTGAAATATGGAAAGTTGCCTTTCTTCAAAGCCTTGTCTTATCCTGTTTATGTATGTTTCCAGTTAGCAGCTGTCTAGACAAGGCTGTCTGCTTCTTTACATCTTCCTTCAGATTTCTTAATAATTTTAGCATCATCCTGATACTAATGGCTTCACTGATAGCATAACAACTCTTACATAATTTAAGAACAACTCGCAGACAGTGATGGTGAAGGAAATATAAAAAAAAATAATTTTCCGTTCGAAAGATGACTTCAAGGAGACCAAAAAATTCTGATATTCCAAAAGGAACATAAGGAAACCGTACATTATTTATGCAGAGTAGATGAATTGCCAGCAATGGGATTCAAAGTCCTTGGATTGATTCGACAAAACACAAAAATGCCGATGGGCAATAAATCAAAATGTTGAAGATAAATTCATCCAGACTGTTGATCCGGTTTGGTAAAAAGTATCAATGTGAGGTTGAGAAAACCTATGTTGAAAGGTTGGATTGGAGAGCAGCTAAGTCCTATCTCAAACTAATGTGGGGATTCCAAGATTCATTTCAAAGGGATAATTGGAAACAAAGCCTTATTGTGGACTTTTATCATTATTACAATGTTGTGGTTGCCACCCGCTGGTTGGTGATTCTTTTCGACTCTTTCCACCTAGAGAGTCTTCATATAATGGATCTGAAATAGGATACTGTCAGATCCGTGTATCTGCCATTCTTCAATGGAAGAAGAAGAAGGGGGAAAGATTTGATACAAGTAATTCTTTTTGATGTAACCTGAATATCATAATTCTTGTACTGAATCTATATGACCTGTTGCACAATTTACAACTGTTGCCTGGTGCCTCAGATGGAAACTTCTCACCTCTCAGAGAGATGGCAAGAGGAGAAGGGGGCCATGTAAATTCCAATTCCGAAAGAAACTTCCTGGGAATCCTCCTTAGCTTCGTTCTCAGAGGCGGGGGGAAATAACATGTTTGCTTCTGCATATTGAGAAAATTCACATCGGACTAAGGGGAGTGGTTCTAACTCCCTTTATCTGAGCTGCGTGCCCAGAAGGATATCAGATCCTGCTTTGAATGTTACTTGTTTTCTTCCTCTTCAATAAAGAATTCCTTCTGAAACACCCAGTTTTCAAAAGTTAATTCTTATTGTCTGAAGGAGGGAAGAGTATGGTCCTTACAGATACTTTGGTCCTGGTCATTTGTGCTTCAAATGAGAAGTCTGTCTGGAATGAAGCTGCTCTATTTCCATAATAATTTTCATTCCGCTTCCTCCCTTCTTCAATTCTTCAATTCCTTCCTTCCTCCATTTCCTTCGTCCCTCCCATCCTCCCTCCCTCCCTTTTCTCTTTTCCTTCCTTCCTTCCTTTCTCCCCCTCCATCCTCTCTTTTCCTTCCTTCCTTCCTTTCTCACTCCCTTTCTCCCCTTCACCTCCTCCCTCCCTCTTCTCTTTTCCTTCCTTCCTTCCTTCCTCCCTCTTTTTCTCCCCCTCACCTCCTTCCTTCCTTCCTTTCTCCCCCTCCATCCTCCCTTTTCTCTTTTCCTTCCTTCCTTCCTTTCTCACTCCCTTTCTCCCCCTGATCTCCTTCCTTCCTTCCTCACTCTCTTTCTCCCTTTCACCTCCTCCCTCCCTCAGCTCTTCTCTTTTCCTTCCTTCCTCCCTCAGCTCCCTTTTTTTCCCTTCCTTCCTCCTTTCCTCCCTTCCCTCCCTCAGCTCCCTTTTCTCTTTTCCTTCCTTCCTTTCTCCCTCACTTTCTTCCCCTCACCTCCTTCCTTCCTTTCTTACTCCCTTTCTCCCCTTCACATCCTCCCTCAGCTCCTTTTTCTCTTTTCCTTCCTTGCTTCATCATTCCCTTTCTCCCCTTCACCTCCTTCCTTCCTTCCCCAATTTTTCTTTTGCTCTCTATAGCAATCCCCCAATCCTAAAAGTCCTTACTGGTGCTCCAAGTCTTCTTAAAAGCTCAGCTTTCTCTGGTTCTCCTACCCTCTTCCCTCTTTCAGAATGCTATCCTTTTCATGCTGTGCCCATCCTGGATGAACTGTGGCATTTAATAAAATATTTACAGCCAGTGGTAAATGTGCACTATATTATTTATTTTGTATCGCCAAAATTCCCCTCCGTCATTCCCCCCTGCCCCCAAGTGCACAAATTGCACGGTGGCATAAATACTCTCAATGACAAATTTATAAATATTTCAAAGGCTAATATAAATGTTTAAAGTGTGGAGCAGAACAGGCCCATGAATTATCATCATTTACAACCTTGGAGCTTCAAAGGGCATAAGAACCAATTCAATGCCTCCCTGGGTTCCTTTTAAAATGACAAAAAATGGTGTCAACCATGATACAAAAGCAATCGGAGTTATGTGGGATAGTTTCCAGAGATTCGTAGAGATCGTATGCAGTCCATAATCCTGGATGAATTTTCAGGGGTATTTTAATTTTCAGGATCAACATCTCTCACAATGATACTACCTTAATTTTATTGATTTCTCAAATATCAGGGTATCTTTACTTAAACTTTCACCTGAGGGTTAGAGGCTAAGCCTTATCCCAGAAGAACTGCTTTAAAGCTGGTTTGCTGATAGTTCAAGAACACACAATACACTTTGTTGCACAATGCTAAATACGCTTACAATGGGTGTTATTTAATCTGGGTCACGAAATGTTTGCAAGAAAACCACCAAGCACCAAGGACCCTTCATGTCAACCCTGAGCTACAAAGATTCTCCTTTATTGGAAGGAAAGAAAGAGAAACATGTCTATGGAGATTCTCAGTTATCCATGGTTGTTCGAAAGATGCTTTTTCAAAAGGCAACTGACCCTCCTTGGTTTTTCCTTGAAGACATTTTGCTTCTCATCCAAGAAGCTTCTTCAGTTGTGATTGAATGGTGAAAAATGGAAGGGTTTATATGGAACGAATACAAATTCTTCCATTCTCCCCATTTCAGTCAGAACTGAAGAAGCTTCTTGGATGACAAACGAAACATCTTCAAGGAAAAATGAAGGAAGTCTCTTGAAAAAGCACCTTTTGGACAAAGAGAAAGGTGACAGCCAGACTCCATTTATAAACAGAGAGCAAACCTCTCCCTTTTAGCACTGATTATGTTACCCAGGTGGGTCATGAAACGTCTGCAAGAAAACAACCAAGCTCAGAGAGCACCAAAGACCCCACAGTTCAACCCTATTGAACTACTGATTCTAGGTCTTGTTGACTGGATAAGAATCCCTGGAATGTCTAAGAATTCTTTATACCCAAAAATAGTCATTAGTAGAAATAGCAGTTGTTTTCTTTATGATTATGTGAGCTCTTTCTTGACATATTTGCTTTCTAGAAATGTAGCGTAAGAAATACCCTTGTGGTTATCCAATTCAAACCTTCTGCTCATTCATTGGAGGAATAACTAATGTCACCCTATCTGGTCTTGAAAATGTATATTTTCTCCTTCTTCCAAACTTCATGGCTATTTCAGTTGAAACCTCCAGTCTACATATTTCTGTCCTGAGCTAGGTTTCTGGAAAAAAAAAAGAACTTCTCCAATCATTCTTGAGACACAGCTTTGGATGAATGTTGAAGATTGGCTTGATTTATAAAGCGTGGCACCTCTTAATAAATTTGTCAACTCATCAGGAAACAAAAACGATATATTTCAGGTGAACAATCTGCACAGCTTGAGCAGTCAATAGTTAGATAGGCTTATAATGAACCACCGCTTGAGTAATGTTCACTGTGGATTTTGAGAATCATTTTGAGTAATGATCAAACTCAAAAAAAGTTCCATTTTGATTAATGCCAGTGGGCAGTGGGTAATTTGTTAAGTCTTGGTCTATAAATCCCATCTTATTTGTAGGAGAAGAGTGAGAAACATATCCTTTTAGTCAGAACGATTGCCTTGAAAACAAACCAGAGCTTACCATTTTGTAAGTAGAGATATCAATATTAGAAGACAAGTACAAACTACTATTATTTCTTTTATATTATCATATCAATGTTCTCAAAGTCTTTGAGCTAATGTTCATCTTCCTATTGATGTACTCAATACAACCCAGCAAGGTTTTATAATCTCAAAGCTCTTGAGAAGTTGTAAAACACATTTTTTTCTCCTGAAATAAATAAGAATGCTGGTCTGATTTATGGAGTCAATGCCACTACATCTGGTCCTCATTTTAGGATGGGGCACAAGGAAGTATAGTGTGTTGCTGCTTTTTCATATACCTCTGTTATTTATAGGAAAGGAATATCATCCTGTTGCTTGTGATTGGGAGTTTAATATTCCATATTGTAACAAAACAAGGGCTATTTCAATTTTCTCCCCTATGTTAGTCTACGGAAGACCCTCGTCTTCTCTTGAGGCCAAAACATGTGGCCACCTTTTCATTACAGAATGAATAACAGGTTTTTCTCTCCTAGAAACCAAAAAAGTCAATGCAATCCTAGGCTGCATTAACAGAGGGATAGAAGCAAAATCACGTGAAGTATTCATATTACTTTATAAAGCCTTAGTAAGACCACTAATTGGATACAAAATTGCATCCAATTTTGGTAACCACAATATGAAAAAGATGTTGAGACTTTGGAAAGAGTGTAGAGAAGAGCAACAAAGATGATTGGAGAGCTCAAGGCTAAAATGTATAAAGAACAATTGCAGGAACAGGGTATGTCTAGTCTGATGAAAAGAAGGATTTGGGGAAACATGATAGCAGTCTTCCAGTCTCTGAGGGGCTGCCATAAAGAAGAGGGAGTTAAACTATTCTCCAAAGCACCTGAGCTTAGGAGAAGAAGCAATTGATGGAAACTAATCAAGGAGAGAAATGGCTTAGAACCAAGAAGAAATTACCGAACAGTGAGAACAATCAACCAGTGGAACAACTTGCCTCCAGAAGTTCTGAATGCTCCAACACTGGAAGTTTTTAGGAAGAGATTGGGCAATCAGTTGTCTGAATTGGTATAGGATCTCCTGCTTGAGCAAGGAATTTGACTAGAAGACTTCTTGGAAGGTCCCTTTCAACTCTGTTATCCCGTTATTTATTATCCTCACACCCAAAATCTGGGTTATAAAATGTTGAAGGTGCTATGGAACAAGCTTGATTTTTTTTTGTCTTTCTTCCTCACAGTTTTGATTACCAACTCAACAGGATAAAAACTGTCCGAGAAGAAAGCTTGTGATCTACAGGTAGAAGTGGTTTTCCTGAGAGCTATTAAATCTAAGTGACAATTTGGGGGCTGGCTGCCTTCAAATTATTTTTATTTACCAAAGGATACGGAGGTAGTCGATGGACATCCTGTGGCTTTTGGCACTCGGAATCATTTTTTTCCCCCTGAGTGGTGTATTGAAAGCATCACAAAACGTTTCCCTCTCAAAAGCACTTCACACCACAGTGCTATTAGAATCATGGACCCTGTGTGATTAATAGTGAAGTTGATATGAGATATCGCTCTTTTGAAAGGGCTGAAACTTGGGAAATGGAGCCATTGAGATGGAAAACTCCCAACATTCCTGAAGATACGGCGCTTCCTATTTCCAAATGTTGGGGACGTAGGAGGGCATTTTTGTTCTCAAACATTTACAACTTTTAGAGGCAAGTTCCACTGATTAATTGTTCCTACTGTCAGGAAATTTCTCCTTCGTTCTAGGTTGCTTCTCTCCTTGATTAGCTTCCATCCATTGTTTCAAATCCCTCATTTGCTTTGGTGAATAGCTTGACTCCCTCTTCTTTGGGGTAGCCCCTGAGATATTGGAAGACTGCTATCATGTCACCCCCTAGTCCTTCTTTTCATTAGACTAGACCAGGGGTCTTCAAACTTGACAGCTTTAAGGCTTGTGGACTTCAACTCTCAGAATTCCTCTTCCAGCCAACCCATGGTGTAGGGTTTCCTGCCTAAGCAGGGGGTTGGACTATAAGACCTCCAAGGTCTCTTCCAACTCTGTAATTCTATTCTATTCTATTCTATTCTATTCCATATTCTCTATTCTATTCTATTCCTATAAATAACAGAGGCATATGAAAAAAACAGCAGCACACTATACTTCCTTGTTCCCCATCCTAAAATGAGGACCAGATATTGTGGCATTGGCTCCATAAACAACACCAGCATTCTTATTTATTTCAGGAGAAAAAAAAATGTGTTTTACAACTTCTCAAGAGCTTTGAGATTATAAAACCTTGCTGGCTTGTATTGAGTGCATCAATAGGAAGATGAACATTAGCTCAAAGACTTTGAGAACAGTGATATGATAATATAAAAGAAATAATAGTGGTTTGTACTTGTCTTCTAATATTGATATCTCCACCTAGAAAATGGTAAGCTCTGGTTTGTTTTCAAGGCAATTTTTCTGACTAAAAGGACATGTTTCAAGGGTGACAGTGAATTACGTATCTCAGAGTCAGCTATGCCCAGGCTAATGCCGGCATGTTAACTTCTAATAAATCCTTTCCAGTTATGGGAGTGTGGCTTGAGGCTCATGATTTAACTGGAGTAACTGTCAGAATCCTGACACTTGCATTTGTAGGCTTTCAAACTGCTAGGTGGGCAGGATCTGGAGTGGGGACTGGAGTGAGGATGGGAGCTCACTCCATCGCACAGCACTGGGTCTCAAACCTGGGCCATCAACTCTCCAGATGACCAGCTCATCATCTTTACCTGCTGAGCCATCGCGTCCCCATTTTCTCAAAAGGATTGGCACAACCCCTTCATCTATTGCTTGCTTTCCTTTGCAAAGTATATTCCATCCTAAAGACAATATTTGTTTGACCATTATTTTCCTTAGAAGGATGTGGTATTCCCTTCATTGGAGTCTTCTCTTTGGCTAGTTGACTAATTATTCTCTGTGCCCAGTAGGTGGAAATGTTACCATAACTCTTGGAAGCATGTTGCAGATATTTTTTGGCACTGGTACTTTTGGTTCTGGAGGGAAATCTGAAGGGAAGCGCCGTCAATCCAGAGAATTCAACAGGGAGGTTGCTGCAACATAACTTATCAGGATGAATTCTCTCTGCCAAGAGCCGTCTGCAGCTGGCTATTCGTTCGGAAAATACAGACCACACTAAATTGTAGTAGTGGCTGGGATTCTTAGTTAAGGATGTGCAAAATCTAGTAAGTCCTCAACTTATGATCACAACTGAGCCCCAAATCTCTGTTGTTAAGTGAGTTTTGCCCCATTTTATGACCTTTCTTGCCCCATTTTTAAGTGAATCACTGCAGTTGAAAAGTTAGTAACCTTGTTTAAGTGTCTCCTCCCCTTGACTTTGCTTGCCAGAAGGTCACAAAAGGACCCTGGGACCCTGAAACCATCATAAATATGAGTCGGTTGCTAAGCAAATGAATTTTGATCCCGTATTCCTCGGTATTCTGCAAAGGTCATGTGAAAAATGGTCATAAGTCCCTTTTTTCAATGTGATAACTTTGAATGGTCACTCAATGGACTTGTAAGTTGAGAACTACCTGTATAAGATGGACTTTTTTTTCCCAGTGGGGGAAAAAAAATGAAACTCCTGCGCTTTGAGAATTTTGTTCCGAGGATGAAACCAAGCTCACTATTCTCTCCAACTGAATATTGTCCAACATCTCAAGGGTTGAACCTTGAAATGAATCATGGATTGATTGATTAACTGATTGATTTACCACCCTTCTCATTTTGAAATGACTGTTTCAAGACTGGATAGTCTCTTGTCTGAAATGTTACAGGATCTCCTGCTTAAGCAAGGGGCTGGACTAGAAGACCTCCAAGGTCCCTTCCAGCTCCATTCTGATTGCTTGAAATTTTCTACTCCAAACATAAGGCTCTCTTTGAAAAGTCTTCTAAAACAGCAGTCCAGGAATAGAATATAATAAAATAGAATAGAATAGAATAGAATAGAGAACAGAATAGAATAGAATAGAGAATAGAATAGAATAGAATAGAATAGAACAGAATAGAGAATAGAACAGAATGGAGTAGAGAATAGAATGAAGACTAGAATAGAGTATAAAATAGAATAGAAATTAGAATAGAACAGAACAGAACAGGATATAGAATAGAGAATAGTACAGAACAGAGAATAGAATAGAATAGAATAGAATAGAATAGAATAGAATAGAATAGAATAACAGTTGGAAGAAACCTTGGAGGTCTTATAGTCCAACCCTAGGCAGGAAACCCTACACCACTTTAGACAAATAGTGAAATACAACAGCCAGAGGGCTAATGATGCAACATCTGCATTGTGGATTCTGCCTTGTTTCCTAGTACAGTTCAAAGTGCTTGTTCCTAAGAAAGTGAATGTTTTGAATTTTCAAGAAAACAAACAAACCAGGGAGGGAGAAGGCAATAGATGTTTCCAAATTTGTGACCAGCCACAGATAACAAATACTAATCAAGTCAGAACCTTGCAGGAAAAGTTAATTTGTTGAATGCATTATATGAAAAGAAATGGTTCCATTAGAAAGGGAGGGGGAGAAAAAAGATAGACTCAATTTGTTAAGCAAATTAGAGGCTGCAAATAACTGATTTGGCACTACTCATGATTAATTGATGGAGCTCGCTGGGCATTATGCAGACTTCACTTCATGCTATTTCAAAAGACTAGGCTGAGCAAGAAATAAAAATGTTCAGCCGTTCAATTTGTTTTGAAATCCACCCCCCACCCCCAGCATCCTTAGACCACTCTGTATCCTCTCCCAGGTCAAGCATAGACACCAATACACAAAGATGTGGCATTCGACACTTGTAAACGCACACACTTGCTTGCAGGACAAAGGAAGTTCAGCAAATTTGTCTTACAAGAGACCCAAATCAAAGCTGAGATTTGGAGGGCAGGCAGGTGGAATCCCCAAAATCAGAACTTGTAGCATAATTGTCAGCCAGTCTAGGTTCCAAATTGTGAGGTTCATGAGAAGGCACATGGGAGTGGGAGATAATGGGCAGTTGTCCTCAATGTAGAACTTGAACTTGTTAATCCATGTTGATAGTAAGAGCCCCAATGTGGTTCATTCAGTGAAGTGCGACTCCTTCCAGGCAAGCAGACTCACAAAGTGTCTTTGTTCTATTCTCTTGTAGCCTACCCCGTGTTGTGTTGCGTGAGAGCAGTAATGCCATCTACTCCAATCGTGGGATTCAAATTTTTTTACTACCAGTTCTGTGGGCATGGCTTGGTGGGTGCGACATTGGTGGGCGTGGCAGGGGAAGGATACTGCAAAATCTCCATTCCCCTCCCCACCCCACTAACCTGCATTCCAGCTCCGTTCTCCTTTGCAGAAGAGCCAAAGAAGACCCAGCCAATCATCTAGGACTCAGGAGGCAGAGAAGAGATGGGGTTGGCGGGGCAAGTCAGAGGTAGGATTTGCCAGTTCTCCAAACTACTCAAAATTTCCACTACCGGTTCTCTAGAACCAGTCAGAACTAGTTGAATACCACCTCTGATCTCTACCCATCTGGGTATGTCTAGTCCAAGGGTCTTCAAACTTGACAGCTTTAAGACATGTGGACTTCAACTCCCAGAATTCCTGAGCTAACATGACTGAAGGAGGAATTCTGGGAGTTGAAGTCTACAAGCCTTAAAGCTGTCAAGTTTGAAGACCCCTGGTCTAGTCTAATGAAAAGAGGACTAGGGGGTGACATGATAGCAGTCTTCCAATATTTGAAGGGCTGCCCCAAAGAAGAGGGAGTCAAGCTATTCTGCAAAGCACCTGAATGCAGGACAAGAAGCAATGGATGGAAGCTAATCAAGGAGAGAAGCAACCTAGAACAAAGGAAAAATTTCCTGACAGTGAGAAGAATTAACCAGTGGAACTCCTTGCCTCCAGAAGTTGTAAATGCTCCAACACTGGAAGTTTTTAAGAAGAGATTGGATAACCATTTGCCTGAAGTGGTGTAGGATTTCCTGCCTAGGCAGGGGGTTGGACTAGAAGACCTCCAAGGTCCCTTCCCACTCTATTGTTCTATTCTAATTCTATTCTACCTTCAGAAAGTGATGGCATCTATTGGCTACTGGCCTCCCTGACCTCCTGTGCTTGCTTGGATGACAGTCCATCTGGTGGTGCTGGAGCTGACTGCTTCTTGTCTGTCCCCTCCTCTGATTCCAGATCAGAGGCCATCACACTTGAGAATCAGAATGTTGGACTTCAAAGAAGAAAACCTTAACTTAGACTGGTAGTTCATTAGCTGACTTGGCATAGGCCTCTTCTTTTCCCCTTATCTATCCTTCCTTTTCTGGAGGTTTCTCATACTAATGATGAGAAAGTAAGAAGATAAATTTGGTAGACTTCCATATTTGCAGCATTGAAACATCTGGCCACATCTGTTTCTGATAGTAATAGCTCTCAGACTTATATACCACTTCACAGTGCTTTTACAGCCCTCCACAAGCAGTTTACAAAGTCAACATAATTTTCCCCAACAATCTGGCTCTTCCTTTTAGCGATCTCAGAAGGATGGAGGGCTGAGTCAACCTTGAACTGGTCAGGACCGAACTGCCAAATTTCAGGCAGCTGGCAGTCAGCAGAAGTAGCCTGCAGAACTGCTGTGCCACCATGGTGAGGTTATGGTGGTTTAGCCAGCAAGAACATTGCCTCTAGGCTCTTACTCTTGCCTTTCACCTCATATCAAGGGAGGACAGTGAGAACAAGTATATAGAGTTACCAACAATCACTTGTAGGACTGTATAGCTCAAAATCAGCACTGAAATCATATAGGGTTTCCTGCCTGAGAAGGGAGTTGGAGCAGAAGACCTCCAGGGTCCCTTGCAACTCTGTTACTCTGATATTCTGTTACTTTCACTTGTCAACTAGGAAGACAGAATGTCACACACAACACAAATTGCAGTTGTTTATAAATATCTCACAGCCTCTTCATGTTAGGAGCGTTCCCCTTTTAATACACTGAAGGCAAGCTGTTCAGTTGCACACGGTATATCTTCACCCTTCTCTCTGTGTGAGTGTGATTGTTTGTGTCACAAAAAACTGTTCTATGCATAAAGTGTTTTCTTCAAAACCGAAGTGAAAGTTAAATGATGCGCCAATATCCTCTTTGTCATTACTATCATACCCATCTCTTGGAAGGACTGTAACCCAACCCAACATGACTTATTCATGAGGCACATCTCCAGAACTCAATGCAGATTTTAGCCTGGATTCCTAATTGAGCGAAGAAAGAGAGTAGTACCTCTGCTGAAAAATAAATGTTTCCCTGTTTGTTTTAGTTACCAAGAGACATCAAAAACAAGGTGAGATTTGTCATTTTTCTGGTGTACAACCAAGAAAAACTAATTAGTAAGGAGAGTTTCACCCAAGGGCTACAAAATTTGTCTTCAGGTTAGCAGAAATGCTAATGGGAAAATGCGGTTATTAAGTTTGATGCTTTTTTTTATTTTCAGAAAGAAAAGCTTTTTTAAAAAAGAAAAAAGAAAGAAAGAAAAGGATCATTAAAAAGAACATTATTATGCAGTTGTTCCCAAGCTTTTTTTCTTTTTTTCTTTTCCTGATTGAGCTTCATGGCTGAATAAGTGATGAGTTTGCTTTGCTCATTCTTCATAAACTCAATGGATTCATTAAACTGGGAGGAAGGGTAAGCCCTTGAGAAGAATGAAGGCTGTCTTGGAGATAAAGAGTGGAAATCTTTCTTCTTTACTCCCCCCATCCCAGCTACGTGAAGATCTAATCTGGTCTTCAAACACTGTGGAAGTTCCTGAATTCCTCTATTTGATTGCAATTTCTAGCTACTAAACTTGAAAAAATGAAAGTTAGGAATATTTTGGACATGGGATGCCATCCTTTACTTAAACCTCCAGAGAAAGATTGAAAGCAAATGAGGTCCAGGCAGAAGAACATAATGGCTTCAAAATCTAAGGGACTTGGGTTTGGACAAAACTCAACAGCCCTTTTTCATGTGGCTATTGATAAAAATAGGATTGCCAACTTGATCATCAACGTCTGATGATATATATGGAAGAATAAGAAGAAGGAGGAAGAGGAGGAGGAAGAAGAAGAAGAAGGAGAAGGGGGAGAAGAAAGAGGAGGAGGAGGAGAGGGAAGAGGAGGAGGAGGAGGAGGAGAAGAAGAAGAAGAAGGAGGAGAAGGAGAAGGAGAAGAAGAAGAAGAAGAAGAAGAAGAAGAAGAAGAAGAAGAAGAAGAAGAAGAAGAAGAAGAAGAAGAAGAAGAAGAAGAAACCTAATGGGAAGCTTATGGTTTCTCAGGAGAAGAAGGGTCTGGCATCTTGTCAAATAATATATGTTCTTCATGTCTCCTCTGGAAAGAACATCACACCTTGCTGATGGAAAGCCATGAGATAAGGATAAATGTTTTGTGGGGTCCTTGGTGCTCTCTGAGCTTGGTGGTTTTTCTGCAGATGTTCCTGCAAAGTGGTAACATCATCAGTGGATTGAAGAAATTACCTGGTTGAGTCATGAAATATCTGCAAGAAAAACCACCCAAGCTCAGAGAGCACCAAGAAGCCCACCGTTCAACCCTTTTCCATTGTTCTTTTTAAGTTGGAAAAAAAGAGATGAGGGGAGAGGGAGGGAGGGAGGGAAGGAGGGAGAGATGAAAAGCATCTAGGAATGGTGTCCCAGGGAAAGATCAAATAGAAAGAAGAAGCTCACATGTCTACCTTCCAGCGATTCCTTGTTAAACAAAGGCTGCTGTCCTTGTGAGATCCATGTTGCTTTCCATGCTTTTGCAGAGCCAGCTGGGATGTCCAAGAAGCTAGAAATTTGCCTGCCAGTAGCTGCAACACAATGTCTTTTGTGTTGTTGCCATCCGAAGCTCTGTTAAAAAGCACCCCACATCCCAGCGACTGCCTGCCATGTCTTTGGTGAATTCGTCTTTTTGCACAAATGCTCAAACACTGACACTCCAACCCTTTCACACCCCGCACACACCCCTGCTTTTTCTTTGACAAAATACCAGCGTGCATATACATTATCTTTTGTGAAATGAGAATTTCTTGGGGAGATTCATTGGTGCTTACTTTGCTCACTATAGATCCATAGCTTTATCTGAAAAGGCATTTCATCTCTATCAGGTTTGTTAAATTTCCTTTTCTCCTCCCCGTGCTTATTTAAAAGAAAAAGTGGGTTATTTACAGCGACGCGAAGCGAAAACGGGGAGCTGGAGGGAAGCACAGTTGCATTGTAATATATGTCTGCAATGCTGAAATGTATTTTCCTGATGAAAATACAACTCCGCATTCCAAAATTCGCCTGGGTGCATGCAGAATGTGCCTGCATCTTCATACCAGGGCAATATTTCTCTCTTTTAAATTATTATAAAGGAAGCCTATTAAAATGCAAGAAGAGGAGGGGATAAAGAAAAGACAAGGATGTGAAATACTCTTTTAAAAAAATGGTGTATGGAAAACAATAACAAAATAACAAGAGTTGGAAAGGACCTCAAAGGTCTTCTAGTCTAGCCCCTCTGTTCAAGCAGGACACCCTAGACCATTTCAGACAAACGGCTACCTGGCTTCTTCTTAAAAACCTTCAGCGTGGGAGCACCCACAGCTTCTGGAGGCAAGTTGAAGCTGATAAAAGAGAATATTTATAGCTCAGGGTTGAAATGAGGGGTCTTGGTGCTCTCTGAACCTGGCTATTCTTCTGCAGAAGTTTCATTACTAACTAGTGGTAGAAGGGAGTGTATATAAACAGGGAGCAACAGCCTCCCCTTCTGGTTTGCACTGATAATGTTACCCAGTTGGGTCATGAAATGTCTACAAGAAAACCACCAAGCTCAGAGGACTCCACAGTTCTCCCTCCCTCCCTGCCTCCCCCTCCCCCTCCTCTTCCTTCTATTCCTCCTCATCCTCTCCACAAACACCTCTCTCTTCTAAGACTGATGATGCTATCTAGTTGGGTCATGAAATGTCTGCAAGAAAACCATCAAGCTCAAAGAATACCAAGGAGACCATAGTCCTCTCCACCACATCCTCCTCCTGCACCTCCTCCTCCTCCTCTTCCTCCTCCTCCTTGAAAACTCTTGCAAAAGATGATATTAGTGACCTAAGATGACATCTTTTTTGCAACAGGGCCATGCGCAACGTTAAAACACATCCTTACTCTGAAAAATATCTCACATTTTTCCCCTCCTCCATTTCTATTCATTGTAGACAGGACATCTATGCATTAGCGCCAGATGACATACAGATATTTTTGTCCATTTGCAGAATGCGCCATATTATAGCTTTTGCACCAAAACATTGGGTGTCTCCCTTTTCCATCTTTTCCTCAGCAATGATTTCTTAGCTGTCAACTGTCAAATATTGCCAAGGGAATAAAGAACATTGTTGCCTCCAAATGCTTCATCTGGAGAATCGTGTTTGGGATGTAGGTTCTCAAGGGGGTAGCAGAACTGGCACAATAATTGCTGTTTAATTTTTTTTCCTTCTGAATACTATACCAACAAACATCACTCCCAAGAGAATTAGGCTATGAAAGGCCTGTTTTTCTCATAAAACATCTAAGGGCTTTCAAGGAAGGTCTCCAAAATTAGCTGCTGGTTGATCTTTAGTCAAGCCATGAGTTCAGCACTACTGTGATGAAGAACTAATCCCATCTTTAATTCATAAAGAGGATAAAAAAAGGCAGAATCAATACAATCTGTATAAGTTCTGTAGGTCTGATGAAGAAACCCAAGGAACAAAGACACCAGTTGACAACACAGCTCCTTTCAGCAGTTCCAAGAAAGTTCCATTCCCATTTGCACCACTCAGGTGACCCTGAGGACACAGATAAACCTCCAGGTGGCCTCCATGACTGTCTGAAAAGAATGCAAATGACCAACTATCCTCAAGGTGTATAAATCCTTCCATTCCTCACCATCCAATCAAGCTGAAGAAGCTTCTTGGATGAGAAGCGAAACATTTTCAAAGAAAAACTGGAAAGTTGTCTCTTGATAAAAAGCATCTTTGGGACCACCATGACCTGGATGATTGAGAATCTCCTCTTTTGTCCCCAGCAAATATAATCAACATTAACAACATTAAAGTAAGTTAAAGAAAAAACAAAAACAAATAGGCACCCCATACCTTACCCTCTATAAACCCACCAGTAAAACTTTGGTTCTCCATATTCATCATCAGAAGTTTGAATCAATTCTCAGGAGAGATAATGAATTCTGGTTTAGTCAAGGACTATCTATGGTTAGGCACTTTCTGGAGATCTTTCAATATGGATTCAAGATAATAAGACCTAAAGGCCCTGTCCCACTGCACTTACGGATGCAAAGAGGATGTAAAACGTTAAAAAAAGCTTGTCATCCATTGGAAAACACTAGGCATCTGTTGTGTACTCATTGCATATGTGTTTCATATGCTCTATCCGTCAAGCATCCGACCACTGCAATTTCATCCGCGCAAGAAGTTTTGAGCTGCACAAAACTTTGTGAACGGATGAACTTTCTGCCGCATACGATGTAAATTCCGCGACATACGAGCAACAGACGTTCTATGTCCATTTATCATCCGTTAAACGTCCGCTGTATCCTCTCTGCATCTTCTGCGCATCCTCGCAACTCACATCTGCTGCAGCTGAAAATGGAAAGAGGAGGGAAGAAAAGGTACACGGAACCTCTACACAGAGTTAGTAGCACGGAAATAAAAAGGATGCGCAGTGAACGGTTTGCATCGATATACATCTGCACGGCATCCCCTTTCTTTCCTTTAGGATATGTGATGCATCCGCTTCATCCGCTATGCGTCCGCTTCGCAATTCTTCCCCGGAACCCCTTCGGAATGTCATCCACTGTCATCCACTAGGCTTCCTATGAACATCCGTTTAACATCCCCGCTACGTACTACCCATGTCTGTTCTTTTCCGTTCTGTTGATGCAAATTTTCACCACTTTTTGGAGCGGAGGACAATGGATGGAGCCCTCACCCCCGAAATTTTGCTCATCCGCTGTGTCCTTTATGCATACGTTTTGCGTCCGTCAGCCAGTGGGACCGGGCCTAAAGGGTATCTGTGCTCCTTCCATGTCTACAATGCTTCTTGTTCTATTTTTTCTTCTTCCAGAAAAAGATTATATGGTTTTCTTAAGTTCACTTTCTAAAGATTGTATGCAAAAGCCTGCATACATTTTAAGAAAAGGAGAAAAACGGTAGATTTGGCCATTCTTTTATTGGGAGAACTTCAAAACGGTTGAATAGATGACTTGGGAAAAATTGTTGGGGCTTGAAAGAAAGCAAGTACAAATTCCACTGGAGGTGCACAAAGCGTTTTGGGCATGAATTCATGCTGGTTTAATTAGGATTGAAGGCCACATATTCCTAGATTTTTTTTGAAGGAAAACACCTGTTCGATCTTCCTTGGAATCAGGAATTGGTTCTCTTCATGTATGTCAATCTTTTCCTAGTTATGTCACATTTCCAGATTTAAACTAAACTCACTGGAACAATCTCTTGGTTTGCCCTCTTGGCAGAGAGGATTAAAAGTCTCCTTTGTTTATTGAGACAAAATAAAATATTAGCTTATGACTTTCAAATGTGTGTTGGGCTGAATGACAGAATCCCAAGAAAGCAAATGGTTTTCTTTTTACTTGTTCCTTTTCTTTCTCTCTACTCCTTTTCAGTTTCCAATACCTATTCATCCATTAATTGCTCTGTGCTTTGAGCCTGTTGCAACAAATTGTTCCTTAGAATTTATAACACTGTGGAGTTCTCTCCTCCTGGCCCCCTTTTATTTTTTTATTTTTTTGCGTACTTGGAGAAAGCAATGAAACATGTCACATAACAGAACTGAAATATTTACCAAAAGGTTGCTCAACTGGGTGTTAGCGTGAAAAGGTTGTAGTTCTCACACAAAAACACACAATAGCAAATTTCCAATAAAAGCAAATATTTGTAGCTTACAGTTGAACTGTAGGGCTCTTGATGCTCTCTGAGCTTGGTGGTCTTTATGCAGATGTTTCATGATCCAACAAGGTAACGTCATCAATGGTAGAAAGGAGGGAAGGAAGAGGAGAACTGTGAGATCCTTGGTGCTCTCTGAGTTTGGTGGTTTTCTTGCAGATGTTTCATGACCCAACTAAGTAACAACATCGGTGCTAAAAGAAGGTAGGAATTGCTCTCATTTTATATCAAGTGTATTGTTCTGTCAGTGTTGGTGGAAATGTTTTGGTGCTTCCTTGATTAAGCTGTTATTTAATGAGTTAGTAGTTCCTTGGTTGGGGTGTTGCTTGCTGCTTGTGTTCATCTCTGCTTATCTGGGTGTTGATTGATGGCCAGGAGATGTTGTGGTCATTGTGAAAAGAAGAGGTCAAGCATCTGAATAATCTCTGAGGGACACATCGGATCTGACCTAATAGGAAGAGGGATTTATTTATTTATTTTTTGAGGGAAAGTGTTCCCAGTGCGTGTGTGCACAGAGCTGCTAGAAGGCAAGAGCAGCTGAGACAAAAGGGGTGAGTCGGGAGTACGGCTGGGAGGTGATTGGTCCTCCCCTAAGGTATAAAGGACAGGCAAAGGTACATAAACTTTTGCAGGAAGCAAAGTCATTTGCTCAGTTCAGATTAAACCTTGAAGCTCTGTGTGGACTTTATTCTTCAGCTGGTTTTTTTATAGTTTATTTGGCACTTCTGTTGTTGGCAGCAATTCAAAGGAGAGAAAGGTGGGTGTTGATCTCAAGGGGCTGTTTGGGACTTATTACGGGCTGGGAATGAACATAATTCCCAGTGTTGAAATAAAACAAGAGTTGTTTTAACTAAGCATGTGCTTAATTATGGTCTCGGGAAGCCTTGGTCAGAACATAAATCAATTTGTGCATTATGTAGGATAACACCGCTTACAAAAACCAAAGTTTGCACTGAAACTCCAGGATCAAAACATCTACCTGAACTCAGGACCTAGGAGTCTGAAAGATTTTATTTTTCATCAAAGAGATCATATTCTCCTCTTTCTTCTTCTCTAAATACCACCTTTAAATGCTACCGAAACCTAAAAGCACTTTGATTTCTCCTCCAAAAGATACCTTACTATTATCCCTGCTCCACATGTAGCTATTTTACCTTCCTTCCATATTTTTCTAGCAACATTTCTCTCTGCAGAGTAATCGCTCCATGATATTCCTCTCATAAAAAAGCTATTCTTGGTCAGCTCTTTGCTGTAGACAGGCAATATTATCCATTATATTTATATCACCGCATCAGCATCTGGGCCTGTTTCCTTGTGTGGACACTCGTTTTTCAAACAACTTTTGGATGTCACATTGATGAAGGTGGTGTCCTGTCCAATGATGTACACCGACTATTAGAACACCTTTTAATTATTCAGCAGAAATATGTATGTATGTGTGTGTGTAGGTATGTATGTATGTATCAAGTGCACTTGTGGCTCTTATTTGGTTAAGAGAAGGGAAGGAGAGGAGAGGAGAAGAGAAGAGAAGGAAGGAGAAGGAAAAGGAAAAGGAGAAGAGGAAGGAGAAGAAGGAGGAGGAGGAGGAAGAGGAGGGGAAGGAGAACAAAAAGGAGGAGGGGAAGGAGAAGGAGGAGTAAGGGAAAAGGTAGGAGAAGGAGGAGGAGGGGAAGGAGAAGAAGAAGGAAAAGGAGAAGGGGAAGGAGGAGAAGAAGGAGAGGAGGGAGAGAGGAAGGAGAAGAGGAGAAGGAGAGGGAAGAGGAGGAGGAGAAGGAGGAGGGGAAGGAGAAGGAAAAGGAAAAACATTTCTAATACTTCTTGCCAGATTTCCACAAGCACAATGGGGAAGCCACCAGGAAGTCAGAAGTTATGTGTACATAAGCGCATCAACGTGCCTACAGTCCCTGTCCTATTGTTTCTTTTATTTTTCTTATATGTATCCATATATTCATCATGATGTTTTTACTTATACCTATTATCTTGTAAGCAATTGACAAACCAAATAAAATAAAATAAATAAAGTTGCTCCGACTCCAACTCCTTTTTGGCTCACCCATGGTCATTCGGTTTATCTGCTTAGATAAAGAAATGTCTCTGAAACAATGGGGCACAGGTTGTCTAGTATCCAATAAAATCATTGATACATCTAGCACAGCGTCTTCTACAATAACTCAGAGCAAATATCTACAGGTTTTTGGCAGAAGGAAGACAGACATTGAGGTGAAGTGAGATTTACAAGCTGGGGAGAATCTTTACATGAAACAGACCAGAGTTACCTAAAGCCACCAAGGAAACTGTCAAATATTTCTTCACCTGGAAAGCAGGTAGAAAAAGCAAAGAATTTATATGCAGGACTGCAGACCGAAATAACACCTCTGACTCCTGTGCTTGGCAGTAGTGAGTACAATTTTTCTGTTTAAGCTTCCATTCTTATTTGTGATAAAGAAAAATTATTTAGGCAAGTTGAACTGTATAGGTAGGATCCCTTTTCTTAGACCTTCCAAGACTGAAGTTTGGAATTCTTGCACCAAAACAGACGTCCTGTTCTAATTATTGTGCTAAGAACCTCTCTCCGTTTTGATATTTATTTATTTGTTTATTTATTTATTTATTTTGTCAAGCATGCATGAGAAAACATGTATAACATAACATAAACATATAAGTATAAACGGTTATAAGTACAGTATATACATAATAAATGAGTACAAATAAATGGGAACAGTAGGACAGGGACGGTAGGCACACTGGTGCACTTATGCACGCCCCTTACAGACCTCTTAGGAATGGAGTGAGTCCACAGTAGACAGTTTAAGGTTCGAGTTTTGGGTGTTTGAGGATGTCACAACAGAATCAGGGAGTGAGTTCCAGGCGCTGACCACTCTGTTGCTGAAGTCGTATTTTCTGCAATCTTCTCACCCAAGAGCCTTTGTTCTTCCAATATACTTTATTCAGCCAGCCAGGAACTCAATCAGATCTCTTCCCAAGAGGTTCTGCCAATGACGGTCACACCAGCTGAGTTAAAAATCACAATTCAGGATTAGGGGAAAACCTCACACACTTCCCTGAGAAAGTATGCAGCATTCCATAAAGATTAAGAATCATTGGAAAGGTTTATAATACCATTAGCATTTTTGTTACAGGCCAAGATGGCAGCAGTAGGCAGGGTTTATCCAACCAAAAATGGGAGGTGTGAGTTATCAGACCTTAGCAGGGAGTTATAAAGAGTAGTAGAGTAGTAGAAAGGCTTGTTCATAGTAGTAGAGTAGTAGAGAGGCTTGTTTTTTTTCCAGCTTCTCTTTCTCCTGAGCATTTTTTCTTGGAGGATTATATAGCCATGACCAAATGGATGGAGTTAATTTTACCCTGTTATGGTTGATGACATTTAACCCCCAGGGATAGTTGTCTAGGTATTGTAGAAATCTGGCAAGATGATGGTGAATTGTTTGCTGTAGACATTCAGCAACAGTCTTTAAAATACCCTCTGGGTGCTTCCCTTGAAAAGGCATAAAAGGTATAAATTTCGAGTCCGAATTGCTGAGGACAAAAATCTTGGAATTTCTGCCTGACATGGCTATTATGAAAAGAAAGATGGCCTGTTGAGGATCATGATTTAGCACTGCAAACCCATCCAGCTTTATTTATCGCTGATGCGACACTGCTGTGACTAAACAAAGTAGATCAAAGGAGCCCATTTTTTTAAAAGACTCAACATTGAACAGTAAAGCTTAGAGGAATTGAGTCCTAGGTTGCTCAAAGCTATCAGGATAAAAATCTGAAATCTCCAGTTCAATGAAGAATTCTTTTGAAGGATGATCTACTAGAAGGACATTTTGAAGGGTTTTCCCATCAGGGATGAAGAAAGAATGAACCTTGTTCACATTTCAGTGGAAACCAAGGTGATTTTTGCCCTCTGAAGCCAAGTTGTCAGTCAATGCTCTCCTTTGAAATTTTCATTTCTGAATTCTACTGGAAAATTGGGCTTGTTTTAGATATTCCAAGTAGAAGTT
Source organism: Laticauda laticaudata (assembly GCA_004320025.1). Classification (NCBI taxonomy): domain Eukaryota; kingdom Metazoa; phylum Chordata; class Lepidosauria; order Squamata; family Elapidae; genus Laticauda; species Laticauda laticaudata. The sequence continues at coordinate 42,731 of BHFT01004834.1, forward strand.
GAAAAATCAACTGGATGACTTCGGCTACTTGGTCTTTTTCAGTATTTTTCCCATGCGAACTTAGAGAAGGAATCGGAAGAACTTAGAAGAAGATGGAATTTTCCAAAAAAAATTTTTTGCAATTTTCTGAAATAACATATAAATGAAGCACTGAAAATGCAGTCTATGGATACTTGGATGAGACCAAGTTAGGAATGGACACAACAGGAAATACCGAAATAGAACTTTGTTGAATTAAAATATTTTGCTGGTTTGCATGTTCACTGCACCAGAGTTCCTGTACCAGAAACAAATTCCTTGTGGGTCTAATCACACTTGGCCAACAAAGTATAATCTACTCTACTCTTCTCTTCTCTTCTCTTCTCTTCTCTTCTCTTCTCTTCTCTTCTCTTCTCTTCTCTTCTCTTCTCTTCTTCCCATCCCATCCCATTCTTTATAGAGAGAAGATTCAAAAGAACTGACAGAGCATTTTCCTCCTTCTGTTTTATATCAAGGAAAATCAAGGTGGGGCAGCCTTGACTTTCTTTCACACCCTTTCCTGTGTTTCCACACTAACTTCATATTTTCTAATAGCTGCCCCACATTTTTTTCAAGGCCATCTCCCTACTGCTCTACAGAAACAATCAATAACAGAAGCTCGCTCTTTCAGCTGTATTCTGATGCTGTCTTATCTTGTTCAGAGAAAATATAATTATGCTGGGAAATTATCTTTTGTCCTGCAAAATAACTCTCAATTCCTGAAAGAAAATTCTATCTCTCAAAGATGACAGGTAACTTTTCTAAAAAGTCTTTTGTGGTGATATTTCCAGAGACATATCCTTTGTTTTTATCGATTCTTTATTTTCCAGGTGGCTTAGAAATGCATGAAGAGGTTTCAACAATCAATCTGCTTCTAAAAGAAACCATTTTGGATTTCTGCAGTATATCTTTATTTTTCCACCTTTTTTTTTCCATTTAAGAATAAATGTACCTGCAGGAAAGGTAAAACATGTAGACACAATCAAGAAACAATCTTTTGCTTTGCATTGCAAGTTTGTTGAACTCTGCTTCCCTGATAAAAGCCATCTTGGTGTGTATATAATAATAAGGGATTTTTCAACATAAAGAATATAAAAGTACTTTGGAGGAAAATATGTACGCCGGCTAAGTAGTAACCAATTATGGCTGTGCCAAGCCTGTGCTTTGGAAATAATGGAGTTTAGAAAAGGCAGAAATAATGAATGGTTGTAAGTTGAATTTACGCCAGTACAAGAATGCACCAAATGAATTATTTGTTTATTCATAATTAGTCAATTAATGGAAGGGACAATTAATTGAAAAAACCTTTTTAAATTAAATGCATAAAGACTGCCCTGGTCATCCCACTCTTGCAGAAAAGAGGGTGGAGACTAGTGGGAAATTTAGAAGAGAGGAAAACAACACAATGACAGTCTTTATTCAGAGGATAGTCAATATTTTGCCCTGGAATGATTCTACTTAGGTTTTACATCACCTCAAGGAATTCTGGGAACAATAGCAATGGTTGCCAGTCAAGTGCAGCCTGGGATATTACTGTTGAGTTTTGATTTGCATTCTTGATATTTTTATTTTCACCTGCTGAAGCTACAAGGCTGACGATGATGTTATTCACTCAGTTGTGTCCTAATCTTGGTGATTCTCTGGGACAGGTTTTCTCCACATCTACTGATCTTGTACTATTTCCTTAAGTTGTTCTATGTTCTGGCTGGTATCCACTTTGATGGCCTCTAGCCACTGTGTTCTTTGATGGCCTGTTTTCTTTTTAACCGCTAACTCTTCCCAACACAATTGCTTTCTCCAGTGAATTCCCCTGCATGACATGGCCAAAATAAGTGAGACGCAGTTTTGTGATTTTGCCTTCCAGTGACATGTCTGGTTTTATGAGCATCAGTACTTGTTTGTTAGTCATCTTTGCAACACTCTTGACAGTTAAACCTTTATCTAGGAACATACTTCATTCAGGTCTAAGATGTGTAGATTAGACATTTTTACTTCACATAGGAATGAACTCTGAGCCACAAGAACTGAATTCACAGCCATCGTAATAAAGAAAAAAGGATTTTGGGACTAGTGTGTGTTTGTTAGTGTCTCAATAAGCTTTGGTCAGAACAACATACATCCAAAGTCCTAAACCTATTTTCTTTTTGTTTTACCCTCAGCTTTCCAAGTTATCATATTCTTAGATGCTCATTTTGTGTCCTTGAGAAGTTCTGACATTTTCACATAATGACCTTCTCTAGCCACTGAGTCAATGGCTGCAACCCTCACCAGATTCAGCCCTAAAATTCATACTCCCGAACACATTTAGGATGCTAAACCATCTGAAAACCAAAAGATACAGGAAAACTTGAAAACTCTCAGAGTTATTTTGTTCCAGAGATCTAAAGTCAGCTCAGTCATGTTTCATGATTTATGGGAGTAGAGTTAACATCTCAACTCAAAGTGATAAAAGTGTATTCATTCAACAGAATTGTAAAACCCAGAAAGTTTGCCCTATACATTGTGGCATTTATTAGTTTTTCTTTATCAATGTTCAAAGGCCTTATGAAGTCCCTTGGGCTCGAAGTTAAAATACGCTGAAGAACAGAGAATACATATATTAACTACATGACAGTCCATGTTTATAAAAATCTATGAATTGCATCATGTTGAGTGAGTTTGTGGGAAAAGTTTGGGTGGTTGTGCTCTTTTTGATGAGATCAGAGATCTTTGATGGATCAAAGCTCAAAATGTATCACAGACATCAACCAACATTTGAGCATACATGAATCAGAGGTGCTATATTGTCATTGGAAGGACGGGGTCAAGTTTTGATGCCTCTGTTTGATTTCATGCCCTGCCCCCAAATACTGTGGGAAATTTCACACACTCAAAAAAATAAAGGATATGGACAAGTGCACCCTTAGGAGTCCATTAAGGAATGTGATGGACTGAGACAATTATGCCGAGGGAAAGTAATGAAGTTAGCTAACAGGTTTCCTGATTCTGTAAAATTTGCATCACCTGTCAGTGTAAACATGATTAATCTGAAAGGAATAATGATTTGACTCATTATACAGAGGCCTCCTGAGAGGATATCCAGAAACTTTGCACTGTGTAGGTTCCCATTCTCTCTTCGTAAAATGCCACTGTCTGTGTTTATACCTCTAACCAGCTGTCCTTGAATTAAACACTTCCAATAAAGTTAAAACAGCTAATTTAAAGAATAGCTTAACATATGCCTTGCCACCGACATAAAACAGATTAAAGTGACAACTGTCATTGTGTGTACCCTGTTCCCCTCCCTCTGAAATTCTTGGCCTCGGAATTTGATTCCAATAGCTGTTAAATTGGTTCTGAATCCATTTGATGACGTCTTGTCTCTTCCTTCCTAATTAGCGGAGCACAATTAATGGGTTACTTCTTTGCATCAGAAATTGTTCTCTGGAAAACATGTCAGGCAAAGAGCCTCGATGGTGCAGTGGTTAGAGTGCAGTACTGCAAACTACTTCTGCTGACAGCCAGCTGACTGCAATTTGGCAGTTCAAATTCCACCACTCAGCCTTCCCATCCTTCCAAGGTGAGTAAAATGAAGACCCAGATTGTTGGGGGCAATAAGCTGATTCTGTGAACTGCTTAGAGAGGGCTGTAAAGCACTATAAAGTGGTATATAAGTCTAAGTGCTATTGCTATTTCTCAAAGTAATTCATGAATTTGTCATATATGTCAAAAAGAGAAGTGTTCTCTCTCTCTCTCTCTCTCTCACACACACACATACACACACACATGTTGTAGAGAGAGACCATGTTGCATGGATCAAGGGCAGTGATGGAGAGGCTGACCATGGAAAGGTTCTTGACTTGGAAGGGACCAGAAGAGACATATAGGAGACTTCTATAGTCTCTTCTGAGGATATGAGGACTAGGTTGCTTTCATGAGTTGGAGGTGGAAGTTCCGCTCCCCGTGTTCCTCTGCATTCCCAAATACCTCTTCTGAATGAAACCTGAAGCCTTGCACAGCCCTACTAATCATTGCAATAATCATCCTTATCTTCATCATTAGCACTACTACTTGTAGTGCAGAGGTCCCCAACCTCCAGTCCGTGGACCGGCCACTGGGCTGCAGCATTCCAGAAACTGAGCCACACAGACAAGTGAAACTCCATCCGCAGGATGCAGTCAGGAGGAGAAACCACGCTCCCTCCAGTCTGCAGAAAAAACTCTCTTTGGAACAGGTCCCTGGTGCCCCAAAGGTTGGAAGCCACTGTACTAGTGGAGTAGAACAAAGACTCTTAGAAGGGGCTATACATTTGAAATAAGGAGATTTATTTTTTTATATACTTTTCCTATTTCTCCATCTCCTTCTCAGATTGGCTGTCTCAAGCTCTGTTTAGGACAAGTACTCTGAATAAGGTCCAAGATTGGGCTTGAAGGATGCGTTTGTTTAAATTAAACTTTTCCAGGTAATATACAACAGATTTGTCCAGTCAAAGGCCTGATGATCTCATGGTATTCCTAAAGGCTTAGGGATGATGCCAACCCTCATCAAAAGTTGCCAGAATTGTTCACATTTAAGATGACAGAAAATTACAAAATTGATTGAGAGTAATTTAATGAGCAGCCCTTCATTAAATTCTCGGTTACTCCACCTGCCATTCTTAGAATTCAGTCCTGGTAAAAAATGCTGGATCTAATAAATCCATGTTGCATCCCAACTCATCCCTCTTTCTAAGAAATAAGGGAAACAAATTATATTTTGGATAATTGTTCTCTTCTTGACTAAGACTAATGCCTAACATCCAGTTGGAATCTGTCTTCTAGCAATCTATTAGGATTTTTCTCTTCTTTCAAACTATGAGTCTTCCTGTTGTTTCTTATGCCAAGAATGAAATACTTATTTTGGAAGTGGCATCAAAGAAACAGCCCATACCCATCATAAACCCATGTAAGCATCCGTAATGAGGAAGGAGAAAAGATGAAGTAAGCCTTAGGGACCATAACTGAGATTTAATCTTGATACTTAGGAGACTTGCTTGCATCTGTGGTTTCTAAGCCATAATGAAAGATACCCAAACTTAGCATGATAGAAGAGTCTAGCTAAAGGATTCCCAATGGAGGATAATTCAAACTTAGTTTTCTTTTTTATATTCCATGTTCAGTGGTCTATAGAGTACACAAATAGTCTCCATACTGCAGTTCATTTACTTCACATGAAAGAAGGAAAGTCATAAAATATCCAGATGTTCCTTGCACTTCTAGAGGGCATCGATTACCTACAGTCGAAAGGACTCAGAAGGGGAGATTTTATTTTATTTTATTAAAAATCACAATTATAGTCAGGACATATCTTCTGATTCTTCTGCTATTTAATTAAATGGATCCCTCTATTGCTTTCAGTCTACTAATAAGAAATACATTTAAATTAAAAATCCTGAAGAATGTGTGTGTGTGGGGGGGGGAAAATTCAAATATGTATTTTAGTTTTTACTTGTTTCTTTTCTAAAAATAAATAAATAAAGGCATTTCTCTTTTCTCGTGAGTCAAACTTATGTTGACAAGAGGTAATCGCTCCTGATTTGTTCCACCACTGTGGAAACTCAACAAAACTAAATTTGTAGAATTTTTGAGGCATCGATCATTCCTAATATACGAATGGCATAAAATATTATAAAAGAAGAAAGCCTCCTACTTCCTCATCAGCTCCGTGCTGTTTGGTAGCGCCGGAGGATTAAATATAAGCAAACACATCCATGTATCTCTCTACTTGAGACCTAACCTGACATCTTTATTGAGCAGCATAAATCCATTTAGAAAGTTGTGACTTAAATTAAAGTCTGTGAAAAGAAAAAGAGAGACAGAGACAGGCAGGCAGAAGATAATCATGATGGAGGACATTTCCAGGCAGCTGCTGGAAATATGTTACTTCCAGGCATACGTTATGGGTCATTTCATAAACTGAAATTTTACCCTTTTGTAAAACTGAGAGCCAGTTTGGTCTGGTGATGAAGGCACCAGCTATAAACCAGGAGATGGTGAGTTCCAGTTGAACCTTAGGAATAAAAGCTGGCTGGGTAACTTTGATCTATAACCAGGAGATTGGGAGTTCTAGTCCATAGGCATGACAACTGCTGAGTGACTTTGAACCAATCTCCTGGAGACTGGAATTTCTAATCTGATCTTTGGCATGAAAGCCAGTCTAAGGGTTGGACAATGTTGGAGCAATCACCAGGAGACTGGGAGTTCTAGTCTTGCCTTAGGCAGGAAAGTTGGCTGAGTGACTTTGAGTCAATCACCAGGAGATGGTGAGTTCCTGTTTCACCTCAGCCATGAAAGTCAGCTGGTTGACTTTGGACCAATCACCCGGAGACAATGAGTTCTAGTCCCATTTTAGGCATGAAAGCTGGATGGGTGACTTCAGGCCAATCACCTTCTTTAAGAGTCCCATTAAATTTGGGAAACTTACTTTTCAACACACTTTTTATTGGGTTCCAAAACACATCAAGACCCATATTTTAGAAACCCAGAGGACATGAGACATTTCAGCTCATTGGATTCCCCTATAGAGTTACTGTCCAAACACAGATCCCATTTTAAGCTCTGGGAAATTGAACCGTGGTTTAGTCTGACAAGCTTCCTTTTTTTAGCCTGGCTACCAAATCATAAACAAACCAGATGGCTGGGTTCTTACTCAGGACCCATAGCTGAAAGATAGACACTTGCAAATAAAGGAAAATACCCATGAAATTCAGATTCATTAAAAGCACTGTGGCGTCAAGATCCCTTGAAAAGAAACATTGCAGCACAATTGTCTATATAAGATCAAGGTATGCAGTTTGGAGAAAGCTCAGATCACTGATGAACCGCTTCCTCTGATATCTTTTGCTAAGATAACGATTCTTGAACTAATAAGGGTTTTCTAAACTATCAGATAATCTTTGAAAAAAAAAAAAAGAATGTTCCTCTCATTATATGTACATCAAAAAAAGATGGAAGAGAGGAAAAACACAGTTGCATTTTGTTCTGAGCAAGTGAATAGTGAATGACTAATAATGCAGATTTTTTTTTATTTACTCCCTAAAAAAATACACACACATTGATAGAAGAGAGTCTTTGTTGGCTTAGGGTTAAAATGAGGGGCCCTGGGTCCTCAGAGCTGGGTGATTTTCTTGCAGACATTTCATTGCCCAAGTGGGTAACAATATCAGTGCTAGGAGAACATAGGGTTTGTGGAGAGGAGGAGGAGGAGGAAAAGAAAAAGAAAAAAAGCAAAAGAAGAGGAGGAGAAGGAGAAGGAGACGAAGAATAAGAAAAAGAAAAAGAAGAAGAAGAAGAAGAAGAAGAAGAAGAAGAAGAAGAAGAAGAAGAAGAAGAAGAAGAAGAAGAAGAAGAAGAAGAGGAAGAGGAAAGGTTTATAGTCTATCAGAAATATCCTCCTCCTACACAGATGCTTCAGTTTTCCATGTAATTATCAGAGTGTTTCAGAATGTCTAAATTCTCTGTCTGCTTTATTTATTTATTTCATTGTCCTAGCTGGAGATGGTAGAAGGGGTTACTGCTAATTGGTTCTCGGTACCCTCTGAGCTTGCAGGCATTTCATGACCAACTAAGTAACATAATCAGTGCTAAAAGTAATCAGCTAGGTCTCATTTTATATTCCAGTGACTTATATTCTAGAATATAAAATAAGAGCAAATCCCACTCCTACTAGCACTGATGAGAGTACCTAGTTGGGTCATGAAATGGCTGCAAGAAAACCACCAAGCTCAGAGAGCATCAAGGACCCCACATTTTACATATTTTAATGAAAATGTGCAAATCATTATCAATCTGAGCATTGGATAAGTCCATTGAACAGGCCCTGCTCTGATCTCTTTAGATGAGGAAAGCCTTGGATGAAATAAATCAAGTAAATACTAAATACTAAAATACTAAAATATAAGATATGCTCCAACCCAACAGATGTGATGACTCCATAGTGAATCTGGAACTTCAGCCCTGGAGGCAGAAGCTCAGTTGGTGAAACAATGGCTCTGGGAAAGTTTTGCTTTTCTGCTTCCTCTCCAATGGGAATGAGAAAGCATTTATATCCAGAGGAAAGTCAGAGCTTGCAATTGCAATCATTCTCAAGCTACCGATTAGTGGGTGTCTCATTTTCAAGCTATGGAAGCTGCACATGGAAAACAGGTGCTGGTGAGAAAAAACAGGCCAGAGCAGATTTGATTAATCAGTGCAATTAATTGCAGATTAAAGCGATTTTACAAAGCAACTTTGCGATTTGGGAAGGGTTTGCAGCAAGTTTTCCCTAGTACACTGGTTGTTCTCACTGCTAGTTGATGGAAAGTGATGTATCTGGATCACGTACAAACTCAGCCATACAGAGACACTGTTTGCGTTACAGCGATTAACTCACTCCCCAGGCTGCCCAGCATCTTGGTTTTTAATGTTCATCTTTAACTTTTTATTCCACTTTAATTGGGTTTTTTTTTGCATTTTTTAACCTTTATTATACTGTGAGCTTCCCAGAGTTTCTGTGTTAGTGAGATGGGCAGCATAGAAAGAGAAATAGCACTTATATTTATATACCGTTTCATCATGCTTTACAGCCCTCTCTAAGCAGTGTACAGAGTCAGTATCTTGCCCCCCCCACCAACAATCTTGGTCCTCATTTTATCGACCTCAGAAGGATGGAAGGATGAGTCAACCTTGAGATAGTCAGGATCAAACTCCTGGCAGTGGGCAGAGTTAGCCTGCAATACTGTATTCTAACCAGAGGTGGTATTCAGCAGGTTCTGACCAGTTCTGGAGAACTGGTAGCGGAAATTTGAGTAGTTTGGAGAACCGGCAAATACTGCCTCTGACTGGAGATTTTACATTATCCATCCCCTGCCACTCCCACCAAGCCACATCCACAGAACAGGTAGTAAAAAAAATGAACTCTACCACTGATTCTAACCACTGCATCCCCATGGCTCTTCCAATATGGGATGGGATGGAATGGGATGGAATAGAGTAGAGTAAAGTAGAGTGGAGTGGAATGGAATGCAACAGAATGGAATAGGAATAGAAAGAGAAGGAGAAATAAAGTAGAGTATAATAGAATAGAATAATTACTCTTGGTCGTAAGGACTCTCTGAATCTGACCTAAAGACTACTAGCTCATTGCATAATTCCCTGCCCCGTAAAAGTCTGCTCAAAGCCAGGGAATGTTTATCACTCATATTGCATGGATGATATTGTCCTTTTGTCATCACTTCCTGCTACAATCTGAAACCTAAGTTTTTTGAAAAGATCTACCTCCATCTGCAACCTGTTAAATTGGGGATGCCATATCCAAGTTAGTGGTGGCCTGGTTCTTTGAAGACCAAATCATGTCCTATGTGGGGTCCTTGATGGTCTCTGAGCATTGTGGTTTTCTTGCAAATGTTTCATGACCCAACCAGGTTGATATCATCCAACTGATGATATTAGTTCTTTCGGTAATGAACCATCTGCAAGAAAACCGCCAAGCTCAGAGACCCCCAAAGACCCCACAATTCAGCCCCTGCTACAGATATTATCTTCTAATTTCTTTTCTGTTGCTAAGACTCTTCCAACCAAAGTAGATTAAAATCAGGAATTTCCATGGAACTAACCACTTCTTCAGGAAGTTGGCGAAGGCTGTAGCAGTGCAAATAATAATTAACGTTCTTCCAAACTATCACTTAAGCCTTTGGTGTTATGCAAATCTATTTAAATGTAATCAGCATATCAGCCAAAAGGTAGAAGAATACTCAACTGGGAATGCTTTAATCATTTGCTAGTCCTCTTTACAAGGTACGTATATATTTCGTATCCCCATGGCTCCATGAATAGCTTTGATTTCTAAGCAAATTATAAAGAGCTAATCTCTGAGGCAATTAGATCAGATGAAACTCTTCTTTTTCAATAATTTTCCTGGCCTGAAAATGAGGATTTGCATAAAACAAGCCAAATACAGACAATTGTGTCTTTTGCTTGGAGATGACTTTGTGTTTGAAACATTGGCCTCCCTCAAGCCGAGCAAGAATCCACGAATGGCTCTTAGAATATGGAATAATAGGCTTGGAAGGGACCTTGGAGATCTTCTAGTCCAACCCCCTGCACAAGCAGGAGGCCCTATGCATTTCAGTTTCTTTTTAAAAGCTTCCAGTGATGGAGCACCAACAACTTCTGAAGGCAAGCTGTTCCATTGATTGTTCTCATTGTTAGGACATTTCTCCTTAGTCCTAGGTCCATTAGTCTTTTGAGAAGCTCTCTTAATCCCTTTCGAAGGATCCAGATGATTTATCACTCTCTTGATTGTGCCTAACAGTAATTGCTTTTGAAGGACCCCACCAAGGACCCCACAGCTCAACCCCGCTCTGCCAATATTATCTTCTATCTTTGCCATTTCTAGCTATATTAAATATTTTCAAAAGCAGCAAAGAGGCATGGAATTTAGCAGTTGGTTGTAATATTACATGAAAACGCTCCCAACAGCAGTAGCTTTGTTTCAACCAAGGACGTGCTGAAAACAGACATAGACATAAAATAATAGAGTTGGAAGGGACCTTAGAGGTCTTCTAGCCCGACTCCCTTGAGCAGGAAACCCTGTTCCATTTCAGACAAGTAACTGTCCAGTCTCTTCTTAAAAGCCTTCAGTGATAGAGCACTCACAACTTCTATAGGCAAGGTGTTCCACTGCTTAATTGTTCTCATTAATTTGTCCATTCTTTTAGGTTGCTTCTCTCCTTGATTAGTTTCTACCCATTGCTGCTTGTCCTGCCTTCGGGTGCTTTGAAGAATAGCTTGACTCCCTCTTCTTTGGGGCAGCCCCTGAGATATCAGAGCGCTGCTATCTTGTCATCATCAGTCCTTGTGTCAGGGTTCCAAGTAGTAGACCCATAACAAGCAAAACTCTGAAGCAGGTAAAGTCCTGACAGAAAACTTTTATTGGAAATATCATATTGACACAGATCTGGTGAAAACCGACTCTGAAGATTCCCGTGATTTTCAGCTAATTAAAAGTAAAAGTTTGTCACTTTCTCAAAACAATCAGTCACATAGTCCAATCACAGTGCTGTCTGGTTGCCTGGTGGCATCACTCCGCCTTCCTCCGACCCTGTGTGAAAATGTCCTTGGTTCTCAAGAGAAAGTATTTTGTTTTGGCTACAAAACCCCAACTATCTCAAAGCTGTCAAGATGGCTTCAGTTAGGTCAGCTTCAGAGTTGACACCTTCTTTTCATTAAACTAGACATACCCAAATCCAGCAACCGTTCTTTATATGTTTTAGCCCCCAGTCCCCTAATCCTCTTTGTTGCTCTTCTCTGCACTCTTCTTAGAGTCTCAAAAACTTTCTTATTATATTGTCGGTAACCAAAATTGGATGCCGCATTCTCAAGGTTAGAAGGTGTCATTGGCAAATGCCACCTTTTCGGAGCATACAATATAGAATAGAAAGTCCGACGGCATTCAACTTTACGTGTCTCTTACAAATGATACAAAATATGCCAGGGACAGGAGTGGGGCTGCTGGGGGTTCACAGTGGTTCAGGAGAGCCCTTAGCTAAGATTCTGTGCAGTTCAGAGAACCCCCAAATCTCACTCCCTGCCCACCCCTTCCCTCACCTCACAGGTATTCCCATGTGAACCATTTTGGATACAGGTAAGTGCAGGGTGCACATTGAGGCTCAGTGTCATGCCTCTGTTAGAATCTGACTCCGAGGAAGAGGAGGAACAACTGGCAGGGAGTGGGAGTGTGGCTCTGGAGGTTGTGGAGGAAACTGGGGAAGGGCACAGGCTGGCTGGGCATTAAGAGGACGACCCAGGTCCATCCCCTCTTCATCCTAGGGCACAAAGGGAGGGTGGATGAGGGAGAAATGTGAATGGTATGGTCTACAGGGGAGGAAAGGGCCTTGATCCCCTTCATGGGCTGCAGTTGGAAGGACTCTTTAAAAGGACAAACTGTGCATGAACTAGTGCTGGAAGCAAAGTGTGAAAATATTTTTGTCTTGTCAATTCTTATCTGAGTTTTGGCATCCTTCCCAGTGTGTGTATTTCAATATCTGTGGATGTCTTCAAGCCCTTATCCTGCCTTGTCTCATTAATTACTTCAGTGTGGTTTGTGTTGTTTTTTCCTATTTATAATTTATATGAGTCTGAATGGAAGTTCTTCCTTTTCACAACTGTTTGTGGGGGAGTTTTTTCTCCAGTCAATGATAATTGGACCTTGGAGGCCAAGCTGAAGGAATTAAAGGGACTTCATCTGCTTTTGTGACTTTGTTGCTTTTGTATCCCACCCTGGGTCATCACATTCGGCGAGGGGGAGAAACGGGCCTCTCAGAAGTTTGCGAAGGCCGGAAACGAGATTATTTCTAGCTTCCAGAGAACCCCCGGAGCTCAGGGAGGGCAAAACAACCCCCTGGTGCAGGAGGCCGACTAGGCCATGCCCACCATGGCCACATCCACACCACAACCAGGAAGAGAACACTTTGCTAAAATTTTTGAAGCCCACCCCTGTGCCAGGAGTGGGCTGTGTCTCAAATCAGGGCTAAACCTCATTTGATCCCTGGTGAAAGGTTGACTTGGGAGGATCAAAAGTTTAGGAAGACACCCCTCTCTCCATGATCCAAAGAGCATCAAAGGCAGAAGCTGCAAAGCTGCAGACAAGGGCTTGCTGCTCGACTTTTATGCAGACATTTCTGTCCTTTGGAGAGAGAAAGGCCACAAGCCACCAACAAGTGTATCCTGCAAAGTAACGGAAGAGTGATTAATTATTTGTAGGAAGACTCCACAGGCTCTCCCTGTTTTTCAGGTGGCTGCCCCCTCCCACTGCGATAAAAGGAGTGATCTCATTAGCTTAAACCAGCAGGGCTTCTGTTAAATTCAGACTTCAATCCCTCATGTTGTGCCACCTGTTAAGCCATGGTGTGTTATTCTGAGGTCAAAAATCCCAAACCCTCCTTCTCACTTGGAGCGCAGTGATCTTTGAGAACAAATAGGCTCAGCAGGAATCTGGGGCCGGCTTAGGAAGTGAAGGAGAATACATTACTTACAAAAAGCAAAAATATTTGGGGGAAGAGGGAACAGCTCTCATCAGCAATTGCTTCCCTGTACTTAACCAGTTCAACAGATTGCTACCTGAAAATAGGAAAAGAAATGACATGTGGAATAGGATAGAAAGAAGAATAGAATAGAATAGAATAGAATAGAACAGAATAGAACAGAATGGAATCTTTATTGGCAAAATGTGATGGGACACACAAGGAATTTGTCTTGGTGCAAATGCTCTTTCTTTCTAAAAGAAAAGGTACATTCATCAAGAATCATAAGGTGCAACACTTAGTAATAGTCACAGGGTACAATAAGCAATCAAATCATACTGGGAAATAGTCAATATAAATCGTAGGATACAAGTGACAAAGTTACAGTCATACAGTCACAAGTGGGAGGGGAGGGGTGATAAGGAGGAATGAAACGATTAATAGTAATAGTAGTGAAGACTTTGTAATAGTTGGACAGTGTTGAGGGAATTATTTGTTTAGCAGAGGGATGGCATTCAGGAAAACACTGTCCTTGTGTCTAGTTGTTCTGATGTGCAGTGCTCTATAGTTTTGAGGGTAGGAGTTGAGCAGTTTGTGTCCAGGATGTGAGGAGTCTGTAAATATTTTCACACCCCTCTTTTTGACTCATGCAGTATACAGGCCCTCAAGGGAAGCCAGGTTAGTAGTAATTGTTTTTTCTGCAGTCCTAATTTTTCTCTGAAGTCTGTGCCTGTCTTGTTGGGTTGCAGAACCAAAAATAATATAGTATATGGTAATAGATAAAAATGATTACATTATTGTTAAAACATATAATTTGTTAAATGAAAATAAGATGGAAATCATGATTTATGTATTACAAGGAGATTAGAAAAGGAACTTTGTTTTAAACATATAATAATGGCATAATTAATATTAAAAAGGGAAGTAAATACTGGACAATATAAATCGATATGAATTTATGAATGATTATTTGAATTATATAATTTGTTAAATTCTGCAGATATGACTATTAAGAGAATATGTATAACAAAAGAAATGAAATTAAGAATATAGAGATTGATATAAAGTGGCACATGAGAATATTGAATGATAAAAATTGATAATACATAGTACTATAATACTAAATTAGATCAGAAAGTTAATAGTATGAATATGAAATTATGGTCATGTTTTTTTTTAAATATCATATGACTTGGAACCACACTGTTCACACAATAGAAATAAAAAATAAAAATGTATTTTTTAAAAAGATTGCTACCTGAAAATTGGAGAACAGGTGTGCAGAGCTCTTGAATGGATATGTGTGACCATAACCTTTATATTTAAAGTCTTTGCGTGATGGAGGCTCAGACCAAGCACAGTTTCTCCCTTATCTGTTTTGACCAGTTGTTCTCTGCAAAGATTCAAACCCTTAAGGGGTTTTTAAAGAGAGGGTTGCAAACTTTCTTGTCTCAAACCATCTCGAGTTGTGATAGAATCTGACCTGGCTTAAATCTTCACAGAATAAGACTTGAGTAGACTCTTGATTCTTAATTCTCACCTCTTATCTTCTATTAAGACCTCCATTCAACTAGACTTTGTTTTCTTGATGGGTTTCTGTTGCACTGTAATTCCATTTTAAGTGCATTCATCTACATTTTATTTCTCATTCTAATAGCGTTCGGTTCCATTTTTTCCCCATTGATTTTGGCGGGGGCTGTTCTTGAAATTTTGCAGCCTATATTCATCAAAACAGCATGAAATTTACAGGGTTCTATTATGTCCTCAGGATACAGATTCTCCCAGAGGTAAATGGAAGAAAACAAAAGCTAGAGACAAAAATGAAAATGAGAGTACTTTATGTTCGGGTTTCTTTTTTCTTTTTTGCCTTTCATTTTAATGAGAAAGAAATGAAAAGTAACAGAAAACAATTGCATTGTTCTCCTTTGTTATTCTTTTTGAAAATGAGTGTGTATCTTTCCTTTCTGTGGTTCCTCCTACACTTTCATCAAACTATCATTGTGTTCATTCATCCATAGTTGAACAATTTTCCTCACTCTTCTACTCTTAATTGCAGGAACTGGGTACATCTAGTCGAATGAAAAGAAGGATTAGGGGTGACATGATAGCAGTGCTTCAATATCTCAGGGGCTGCCCCAAAGAAGAGGGAATCAAGCTATTCTCCAAAGCACCCTATGAAGCTATGGATGGAAACTTATCAAGGAGAGAAGCAACCTAGAACTGAGGAGAAATTTCCTGACAGTGAGAACAATCAGTGGAACAACTTGCCTCCAGAAGTTGTGAAAGCTCCAACACTGGAAGTTTTTAAGAAGAGACTGGATAACCTTTTGTCTGAAGTGGTAGAGGGTTTCCTGCCTAAGCAGAGGGTTGGACTAGAAGACCTCCAAGGTCCCTTCCAACTCTGCTATTCTATTCTATTCTGTTTTGTTCTATTCCGTTCTATTCTGTTCTGTTCTGTTCCTTTCCTTTCCTTTCCATTCATTTATGCTTTATACCTAAAAGTATAAAAAAGTAGCATATCATTTTTCTCCAAGTTGAGTATAATAAAATTTAGCAAAGGCAGAAATTTGTGCCGTGTGATACTCCACTGAAGTGAAGTTGAACTTTAAAGAAGCAGGAGAAGAAAAATGTTGAGGTATTTGAACTTAGGAGTAGGAGAGGACTTCTGTTCATACTGTGGACAGCCAAGAAAACAAACTGAGTTCTCACTCAAGGTGCAAATAATCAAGCTTTAAATTATCCTACTTCTGATGTATTGTGCCAAGACCCATCTCTCTCAAAAAGGCTCTGATGTGAGGAATGGTGGAAGGAAAGAGAAGAAGAGATCAATTAACAGCAAGGTGAATGAACTCAGATGGAGTGACTTTCAGAAGATCTAAAAGACCTAGGTGAGGGCTGATTATCCTGAAGAAAATGTACTATGTGGTTGCTCTAAATTGAAAATAACTTGATGAAACATAATCAACTAACCAACCAACCAACCATTTGTTAAAATAAGAACATGACCAGATTTGCAGATTTCTTCATCAAAGGATTGGAAGGTATCATGTTTTTTTTTTTAATATGAAAAAAAGAAAAATAGCAGATTCATTTACTCCTAGGCATAGATTAGCAAAAGAAGCTATTTTTATATCCCTGCCCACTTTCAAGAAAAGCATTTTTAATTTATTCTTTTGTTTGTGGTCAGTGCAATGATCTTTTTTTAAAAAAAATGAGGATGGGACAATCATTCTACTGGTAAAATAGCTGCATAGTGATGACACCGAGGTTTCTTTGATTTTAGAAAGAACATTCAGATTATAAATCCTTTTTTTTTTAAATTCAGGAAGAGAAAGAAATTGGTTCCATTAGTTAATGTAATTAATTGTCAGTGTCACAAAGCTTAGACAAAAATGTATGCAGCCAGTGGTATACTTAAAATGTCAGATTGGGTCTAGTCCTAGATGTGTAAATAGATTTTGGTTGTTTTTTTAAAAAAACCATGTACATAAGTAATTATAAAAGCAAACTAATTTGGCCAGTGTTGTTTGAAATTCATTGGGTGGGTTTTTAAACCATTATGCTGGTCTTTAAATGAAAGGTTTTCAACCTCTGAAGCTGTTGTTATAAATAAGATTTGCCCAAGATTTAAAATGTGAAGGAAGGATTACTTAGGATTTAGGATACACATGACATTGTTATTTAGAATGGTTTCTGCCATCATAAAGAAAGGAGAACAACATTTTGCACTTGTACAAACCAGATATTGTTGTATTTTTCCATCTAGTGTTTGTATTTTGTAAAAAAGGGGTTACATTAGACAGAATACACATCATTGATGGACACTTAGGACAAATAAATTATCCAATATTATTGGAAAGATTTTGTCGTTATGTTACATTGTTTGACTATAGATTTAATTTTATAGAAGAATTAAGATAATTTTTAATTAAAAATTAAAATTAATTTTAAGATTGGCTGATTTAGTAAGGGTGGAATTGAAATCATGTTAATCCCAACAAATTTATTTACTTTGCTAGATTCATTCTGTCACCAAACTCCTGCATGTGGTGTTTCCTCAGCTGTTAAATATCAATGACATTGACAATTTGGACTTCAAGATACTAAGAGAAGTATATTGTGTTTGTTTTAAATCATTATCATGTAATGATTGCAAGATTAGCACCCAGGTTGCATCATTAATTGTCTATTAATGGAAAGATTAACACCCTTGTCCATTAACAGAAAGGTTAACACAAATAAGCAGGGGATTTTTGAATTTTTTTCAGTGTAAAAAGAGTAAACAAAATATTTACTACGAATTTATGGCTGTTGTTATATAAACTTGGCTTTCAGGATTTAAGGGATGGAGATAAATTTTAAACATTAATTTAGACGGGCAGTCCCCATGCCAGTAAACAACCAATTCACACAATTAATTGGGGATTGGGTATATTTATGTTAATGAAAAGAAGGACTCAGAGGGGGACCAGGACAGCAGTCTTTCAATATTTGTGGGGATGCTACAGAGAAGAAGGGGACAACCTGTTTTCCAAAGGACCTGAAGGCAGGATGAGAAGCAAGGAATGAAAACTAATCAAGGAGAGAAGCAACCTAGAACTGAGGAGATGTTTCCTGAAAGGTAGAATAATTAATGAATGGAAGGGCTTGCCTCCAGAAGCTGTTGGTGCTCCATCACCGGAGGTTTTTGAAAAAAGATTGGACAACCATTTGTCTGAAATGACTCAAGGTTTCCTGCTGAAACAAGGGGTTGGACTAGAAGACCTTCAAGGTCCCATCCAATTCTCTTAATTCTGTTAGGGCAATACAAAAGCAAATAGTACAAAGGGCGGGAAAACAATGAAAATTCTTCAGTTTTGAAGAATGCCTGTGGTCTTGGAGAACTTTCATAATTTGCAAAATTCTGGGCGGTCCTTGGAAATGGAGAGTGAAATGCTGAATTAGTACAATATAGTAAAGGTAAAGGTTCCCCTTGCACATCCGTGCTAGTCGTTCCTGGCTCTAAGGAGCAGTGCTCATCTCCGTTACAAAGCTGAAGAGCCAGTGCTGTCTGTGGTATCTGAAGGAGCATAGAACATTGTTCCCTTCTCACCAAAAGGGTCCCTATTTTTCTACTTGCATTTTTACATGCTTTCAAACTGCTACATTGTCAGAAACTGGGACAAGTAACAGGTGCTCACTCCGTTACGTGGCGCTAGGGATTTGAACCGCCAAACTGCCGACCTTTCGGATCAACAAGCTCAGCATCTTAGCCACTGAGCCATCGTGTCCCTCCACAGTACAATATACTCCAAGGGAAATTAAAGAGAGCTTATAGGATTGAATGTACTTCTCCACCCCTAAAATATCATTAGTGTCTTAATTAAAACAAGCCTACTTGTAAACATCCACATTCGTTGAAAGGACCAGGGATAGGCGTGTTATATTTCTTACCAAGCTGCTTTGCTTTATCACATGAATGCAATGGGTAGGTTCAGTTGCAGAATTAACTTGCATGGTCCTTAAAACAGAGAGAGAAGGGGAAAAATGGGATTATATGGTTGAATTTAAATGAAACTTCAAAACTCGGGAAATATAATTCCAAGGATTCAATGGGTTATGTTAAATTCCAGGACATAATTTTTCTTTTTTTGTCTTTTATAAGGGAGCCAATCTATAAATGACTGAGCCTTTAAATTTTGGGAAGGGATTTGTTTTTAAAGCTGAACTAGTTTCTTCTTCTTCTTCTGTCTCTTGGCAGAAGCAGTGTTTTTTGGGTTTTTTTTACTTATTTTTTTTTTGCAAATCACTAAGACTTTTAATGATATCTAAAAAGGCTTCTGGTGGTAAACGTCATGGTACACCCAAATGTCTGTATGTAAAATGTATATGCTGCTAAAACATCTTGGTTGATGTTGGAAAGACTTTGACAGTTCTTGCACTGGCGAGGAGACCCAATCAACTGAATCTTAAGGAAATTAACCCTATTGGGTATTCTTTGGGAAGGAAAATAAAGAAGATTTAAGCTCAATATTTCGGCCATCGAATAGAAGGAATGACTGTTTGAAAGACCCTGTCTTGGGAAAATGGAAGGCCAGAGAGAAGGGGATGGTTGATAGATGATCAGAGAAGTGATGGCACCAGATGAAGGTGGTATGGGAGGCTAAAATTAGAAAGGATGGTTTGCTAGGACATTGGGTATGTCTAGTTTAAATGTATTAATAAGAACAGGGGTGTAATGAATGGTCCTTCTAGTATCTCAGGTTCGGCTGATCCCAAAAGGAGGGAGTCAAGCTATTCTCAAGCAACCTGAGGGCGACAGGACAAAGACACAAATGGATGGAATAATTAATCAAGGAGAACAACCTAGAAGCTAGACATTTTCCTGACAATTAGAAACATTTAATTCAGGTGGACGACTTGCCTCCATGAAGTTGTAAAAGCTCAACACTGGAAGTGTTTGAAGAAGAGATTGGACATCATTTGTCTGAGTGGTGTAGGGTTTCCTGCTAAGCAGGGTTGGACTAGAAGACCCCAAGGTCCTTCAACTCTGGTTTCTATATTCTATTCTATTCTATTCTATTCTATTTTATTCTATTCTATGATAGCATTATTGATGCAATGAACATGAATTTGGGAAACTCCGGGAGATAGTGAACGATGGGAGGAAGGGGCTGGAGTGCTATTATCCATGGGGGTAGTTAAACTGTTAGATGACCTTCAAGGTACTTTGATGTATTTTAAATATATTTTGACATGGTTTATAAACAACAACTCAAATCCCACATCTTGTTTTTTCGAAGACAATCTCAAAGGTTGTACCTGAGTAGCAGTGGATGATCTATGAGTGTTAAAAATTTGGTTCATTTAGTGGGAGCTGGTATATAATAAATTTAATTGTCCTTTTCAAAATGGAAGCCTCATAACTGGCCTCACAAATCATAACTTTTTTATTGAAAAAATATGTGACCTTTGTTAATTATCGTGTTTCATGAATTGCTTAGAATTTATTAAATCCTCTTTCCTGCTCTATTGGGAAGATTAAATTGAGAAAGTGTCATGATTAATGCAGAAAAGAAGCTGGGCTGTATCAGCAAATCTGCATTTTTCCCAATCCTATTTTCAGATATTCAGTCCAATTTATGCAACAGTGGCTATTGATTCGATTATTCATCAATGGAGGTTTTCAAGAAAAGATTGGAAAACCATTTGTCTGGGATTGTATGGGGACTTGGGTAGGGGGCTGGACTAGAAGATCTCCAAGATCCTTTCCAACTCTATGATTCTATGAAATTTGAGAGTTTGAGTTTGAGAGGTTCTGTATGTTCTAAATGGCACATCAAGAGGAGCCATAATTCTCCTCTTGGAAAAAAAAACCGGAAAAATTTGATAAATTTTGTTTTTGGTTTTTTTTTTGCAAAAGATCACCTTGGATAATAAGGGGGAAAAGTACAAGGTATCTCTAGACGAATTATCCCCTGAAATGTGGAACTCTAAAATCCTTTAAATATCTCTGAGTCTGTTGCTATGGTAATGTGACTTAACTCAAGTGCTCAAGGTAAGGAAATGGTTGTAAATATTCTCTGTTCATTGTCTAGTTGCTGCAGGCTGCAATTGCCGTAAATGTTTTCTATTTATTTTTACTTATTTATCACATTTGTACAGCTGCCCATCATACATGAAGGTGACTAAAAAGGTTAGCAGTGGCTTGTTGCTCACAGGTTTCTGAGGCCTGCAGGTAAACTTCTAAGCAACTGCTTGAGTTTAGCTGCAAAACATCTGTCTTCAACCATGTATCTTTTATGCCAGGGGTATCAAACTTGCGGTCCATGGGCCAGAAGTGTCATATGCTGGCCCCACCCCTGCCTGGTTGAGCAAAGGGGGAAAAATGTTCTGATACGTCACATGTCGCTGCTGTGATCACACGAGTTTGACATCCCTGTTCCATGCCTACCCAAAGGAATCTTGTCACCTAATGACCAGTGCTAAATTGGCACCAGATAAGAGTTAACAGAATTCCAGAGAGGTTGGATTTAGAACATTTGTGGGAATGTAAAGACTCCAGGCTGATTACTCTCTTGACTCCACCTCCAGGCTCTGCCTATCCTTCAATTACAAATGTGTGCCCTCTTGCTCCTTTTCGAAAGGACTATGGTTTGATTTCATCTACTAACTGAAGTGAAGAGCAACCTAGATAATGACCTATTGCTGTTCTGACCAATCTCTCCAAGGACGACAAACCCTCTGATGTGAACTCAAAAGATTCTTTCATTAGGACAACCCTGACAAAAAGTTTATCTCGCTGGCTAACAAGTCTGTCTGGCTAGAAGATGAGTAGTTGTCTGCCACGTCTATTCATTTCCGCCCCCTGCCTTTTATCCCCAGAGCGGGGCTTTGCTAGCAGTGTTGGTTCTTCTGTCCCGAGGACCGGCTCATAGATTTCTACTGCTCTCCTCTCCTCTGCCTTCTGTGCATGCACGTGTCAAGCACTGGACCAGCTGTTCCTCTTCTTCTTCATCAACCATCTCCAGACCTGGGAACTGTTGACTCTCCATTTGAGGACTGATGGAGGCCCAGGCTCCACCTCTCTCTCTTTCTCTCTCTCTCTCTACTCCTTGGAGCTCTCAGGTTGTCTTAATGCTCACCCTGACTCCCACACCTCCTCCGCCTCCTCTGATTTGGCCACTGGAGAGGCTGGTGGCCAACAATCCACAACAATTGTGTTTTCCTCCTTGAAATGTTCCCATCTGACAAAAATTCATCAGAAGAATTCCTCTCTGTTTCAATAGATCCTAATCCTTTTCTTTCCTTTCTGTATCACTGGCAAACCATGAAAAATTAGTTGCTGATAAATTTCCCCCAAGGAAATGGATTTATTCTCTACAACAAAGGACATTTGTATTTAACGTCGAAGCCTTTATTATCAGCCATAAGATGTAGCCTTGCTTCACAGGAATAATTGAGGCAGATTGATGCTTAAATATAATCTTCCTTTTTTCTTTTTTTAATCTATTTTTATGTTGTCTATCAATTACTTCCCACCTTTTCATTATCTGTGAAGAAAGAAAGTGAAGTTAAAAAGAAGGCTTAGTGGCTTGGCAAATAACAGCTCACAATTTGAAAATTACCTAGCTAACATGAAAGTAAGATTTTACCAAAGGATTAAAACTATATAGGGGTTTGCTTCTCCTTCAGGCCCTTCTGCTTCTAATGTCACTGGATGGGCGAAGAAAGGATGACACACAGAACTTTTCAAAATATTTCCATCTCGTGGTCTTTCCACAAACCTCAGTGAATGCTATTCCAATTGTCCCTGGAATAAAAAGAGCTGTTATGTATTGTGAGAACCAAAGATATAGCTTATTGATCTATTAGATTCAATAAGCCCTATGGATGATAGCAGGCCCCAGAAGAAAGAGACATAAAGCAAAGTTTTCAGCTAGGATGGTTTCAAATAAACCAGAACTATTTGTAATCCTGCTGAGCTGTTGCTAACTGTGAAAACATATTTTTGCAAAGTATGCAGTTGGATGGATAAGTTTAAAACAGGAAGAATGAAATTGTTGGAAATGAGGACTTGAAAGTAATGTACACAGGCGTGTAAGGAAAGTGACAGTGAAATGTATATGTGGTTAGAAGAACAATATAAAGGATAGGTTTGGAGATCAGCTTGGGGCCCTTTGATTTATGGCAGTCCTTGCAGGACCTGGTGTATGTCATTGGACCCCATTGCAATAGCTTATTAATGTAAGTGTATTACTGCTATTATATCTTATATCTATTCATTTCTCATGTTCCAAATTACTAGAAACAATAAACCTCTGATCTTAAAGTAAGAATACTTGTTTGTGTTGCTGTCTGCTTCCTATTGGTATTTTTTTATGACAGTAGAGATGGGAAACTTCAAACCTGTGAAGCTGGAATTGACTCCATTTCCAATCCCAGGCAAGAACCTCTCTGTGAGCCTAGTGACAAAGTCTAGAGAAGAAGCACAGCTGCCAAAACAAATTGCATTAACAGAATTACAGAATTGGAAGGAACCTCGGAGGTCTTCTAGCCCAAACCCTGCCTAGGCAGGAAACCCTGCACTATTTCAGACCAATGGTTATCCGATCTCTTCTTAAAAACTTCCAGTGTTGGAGCATTCACAATTTCTGGAGACAAGTTGTTCCCCTGATTAATTATTCTTACTGTTCGGAAATGTATCCTTAGTTGCTTCTCTCCTTGATTAGTTTCCATCCGTTGCTTCTCGTCCTGCCCTCAGGTGCTTTGGAGAATAGCTTGACTCCTTCTTTGTGGCAGCCCTTCAAATATTGCAACACCGCTATCATGGCACCCTAGTCCTTCTTTTCACTAGATTAGACATACCAATTGCCACAATTGTTCTTCATATATAGGTAGGTAGGCTTCAAATAGAGCCTGCACCCAGTGCATAAAATTAACGTGGCTGTGCAGACAAGAAGAAATCAACTAGCCACAGTTTAAATGACTTGACACATGGACAGCCTTTTCAGTCTAACAGCCACTTGCAGCTTGAATAGAAGCAAAATTGCTTCATGCAAGGTGAATGGAATAGGATGTGTGAATTTCATAGCTGCTTTTTTCATTTTGCTTTTTTTATTTTTATTTTTAAAAAATTGCTTATAGCACCTTATTCCGCTAAGTGCTAAATTTCACAAACACAGCTCAAAAACAAATTAAATTTCGGAGTCAGCTCTGGAAATGGAAGGAAAACCCCATTAGATGGAAGGTGAGACTGTGGTTGACTCAATAGATGATAAATCATAGCTTCGGAGTCGTAATCAGACTGCTGGAGCAGAAATTGATTGGAAAAAAATATAATTATGTTGACACTTTAATAATGCTGCTTGGCTGTGTGTTAAGGGGAGAAATGAGAAACGCAACTTAGAAGAATATGTGTCGGCAACAAAGGTCATAAGGCGTCCTTTCACTTAATTTTATAAACTTCTACTCTCAGCTTTATGTATTACAGATTTGTCTTACGGCAGCCTAAAATCTGGGTTTGTTGGAGGCTTTGCCAAGTCAGCTTGCCAAAATCTGTTTCATCATCAGCCCTATTTAACTCTCTGCAAGTCTGGAATATTATATGTATTTTGTTAAAATCCAAGGTTGCGTTTTATGTTGTTACTGTTCTGTGTTTTTTGTTGCTATTGAATATCCATTTGTTTATATGAATCTTTCTCTTTATTTCAACTTGACTGTCTCCTTCTGAGATTTGGGTGATCCTGGGTGGATCAATCTGGAACCCAGCTCTAAACCTTGGTAACGTAAAGATGGGCCGATGAGCTCGCAGAATTCTCTAGCCAGCAAGCCAATCCTTCCTGCCAAGGGTTTGTCAAGCTGCCACGATTGAGGAACATTGTGTTAGATGTTCACTGTATAGAAGTACTAGCTTGATATCCATGCTTTGCTATGAAACTATGTGCTGGGGCTTAGTTTTTGGGAAGGAAAATAAGGGGAAATTTTTTGCCTCTGCTTACTAGCATCTTGGTACTGTGAAACTAAAACTGAAACTGAAACTCCTCTCCTCTGCTTGTGTTTTGCATTTTGAACAGATTTCTTTTCAGGTGGGGTGGAGGAATAGAACTCCTTAGCATCAGAACAACAACAACAACAACAATAATGATAATAATGATAATAAAGGAAATACTAATGCTCTGATAGTCATTTCAAAAAATCATTTCTTAGTAAGCACCTAGAAGCCAAGAGGAACCTACGTACCAAATTTTGAGTTTGTAGGCTTTACAGTTCTGGAGATTTTGTGTCTTTCCATTAACTTAGTTCTCAGCGGCAGTAGAATTTGGAAGCAACTCTATAAAATGTCTTTTTCCATACCCCTTTTTTTACATTTTGCATCTCATCCAAGAAGCTTTTTTGATTCTACTGAAGGATGGAGAATGGAAGAATTTATATTCCTTGCAGTCATCTTTCTGCATGTCTTTCAAGGAAAAAACCCAAGAAAGCACAGTTGCCTCTTGAAAAAGTTCCATTGGGATACCCATGACCCAAACGACTGAGAATCTCCAAAGACAAATGTCTTTTAATGTGGGTGCACATCACCTTTCCAGAAATACAAAAATTCTGATTGAATCACAGCTTTTGGAATCATAAAAATAAATAATTAATGGATCATGAAAAATATAAAAGGGAAGGCGTTTGGTCCTTGGATATGGCAATTATTTTTAGAGGGTTATTTTTTGTTTTTGTTTTAAATATGTTTTGGACACCAATTCAAAACTTTCAAATTTCATTTTGTGTCCTCTGTAAGAGTTCTCTTTTCTAAAATATACAGGCTTACTGAGATTTCTCAGCTGCGGTTTTTCAAACTGTACAAATACACCATCTCTGCTAAAAATAGATTTGGAAATAAGTACATTTCTATCCTGAAATATACTGAGAGTGGCATGAAACTCTCAGGGTTCTTTTTTTCCTGGCTCCTTTTTCTGACAACAAAAATGAGTTCTTAATCTCTTCAAACAATTTACTCCATATAGCATACTGACCCAATATGAGTATCAAAGCTTTTTCTTAAAGCCTCAGAGAATTATATCCCTCATCTTTCACAAAAATAATCCTTTATTTTTAAACCTCGGAGTATCCATAACGGGGCTGTCAAAAAATAACTTTGCTGCTTGGAAGGTATTTTTCCAAAAGCATCTGGCTTGAATAAAAATGGTGCAACATGACCACCGATGATCAAACAGTATTCAAGGGCAGGGCCCAAAGAGAGAGCATTGTAGTAATCTAAGCAGCTAAAGCATCTCTGAGGGCAGTTAAAATTTCCTTTTCGGGGAACGATTGGTACTGACCCATCAGTGTTTCCCGAAAAAAGCCACTGTTCTCTGGACGCTCCAGAGAAAAGAATTGGAATAGGTTATTTAGAAGGACTGGGAAAAGTCCAATGCAGGATGAATAATTGTCTATTGCCTTGTTTTAAATATGCCTCTTTCATTGGGATCTGTCTCACCAGAAATATGTGGTGCTTACCAGTAGTTTGAATTGATCTCTTTGTGATGACCCCAAAAGTTGCTTAACACTCTCAAGCTAAATAATCTGTATTTAAAAATTTCACTTGTTTGGCAAACCACTGGAACATTTTCAAATGTTTTTAGTTATTGCTGTGGCCCATTAGTTCCTGGCCCATCTCGCAGCTGAATCGAGGAGAAGAGGGAGCAGAGAACTCTGTCAGAGACAGAGAGACAGAGACAGAGGCAGAGAGAGGCAGAGACAGACAGACACACACACAGAGAGAAAGAGAGAGACAGAGAAAAAAAAGAGAGACAGACACAGAGAGAGAGAGAGAAGGAGAAAGAGAGAGAGAGGGAGGTGGAGCCTGGGACATCCATCAGCCTTTAGATGGAGAGTCAACAGCCCCCAGGTCTAGAGGTGGCTGATGAAGAAGAGGAGGAATGGCTGGGTCCAGTGCCTAATACATGGATGTTCAGAAAGCAGAGGAGAGGAGAGCAGTGGAAAGCTATGGGCCGGTCTTTGGGACAGAAGAACCACCGCTGCTAATGAAGCCCCATCCTAGCTCTGTGGATAAAAGGCAGGGAGCAAATAGGTGTGGTAGGCAACTATTCAACTTCTGGCCAGACAGCTTGTTAGCCTGCTTTGAAAGAGAAAAATTTTGCTGGGACTACTAGCACTCTTAATTAAAGGAATCTTTGAGTTAACTTTAGAGGTTTTGTCGTGTTTGGGGAGCTGGGTCAGAACAGCTATTTCATTATTTCCTTTCAAACGCCTGGCCCCTTTCCTTGAAACTCCTAGGGCTGATGGGTGGCTTAACTCTGGTGTTTCATATCCCTTTTTACACACTGCATACCAGCTGTGAAGAATTTTTTGTGTGTGTTGAACATAATATACTACACAAAGGAGGAATCTGTGAAGCTTGATTAACTCATGATCCCACGAAAAAGTTGATGTTCTTCCTCTAATATTACATAATTCCTTTCACTAGAATCCTCTCCTGCTTTGGGGATAATTTAGATGTTGCTTATACACTATTCATAATTCATCCACCAGTCTTTCTCTCTCCCTCTCTCTCCTTCTCTCTCTCTTTTCCATTAATTTGCCATCTTAGATTTTCTTTGCAACTTCAATTTGCGAGCCAATATCTTTTCTCCCACATTATGCCGTATAGCTCATTCCCCGTTATGTCATTTCTGCCCTGCACATTTGGACTCCCTTTGCACAAATATTTAACTAGGTTAGTGTTTCTCAACCTCAGACATTCTAAGAAGTGTGGACATCAATGTCCAGAATTCCCCATCTGGCATGCTCATATAAAGTCAAAGTGGCTGAACTAGGGAAAGAAGTGGTTGACCTAGTAAACAGTTAAAATTGGTGGCATCGGAAGGGGTTATTTCTTAACAAACTTCCATCCCCTGTGTTTTCCAACAAGATTGACAGAGCTGTCCACTAGGACAGAGTTTAAGTCTTCAAAAATGAAGGTTCTCTAGGCCATTAGTTTCCATTCGTTGCATATTCCAAATTTCTACAATTATGATGTCAAGCAGACCACTACAAAATTTCTAACCCAAGACTGATTTTGGAGAGTTGTTCCACCAGAAAACAGAGTTTCCTGGAAGCTGGAACTGTGTTGTGGCACAGCTCAAATAGGGCACTTGACCCTTACTTCCTGAGTAGCTGAGCAGATCATCTTGTTTCTGTCCTTCCAAATTTGCCAGTTCATCCTGGAACACAGTAGGCTGTTGGGAGCCTGCCCTGCTCCAGATAGTGAATCTTGAATTGAATCTGAATTCAGGTGAATCTTGGTCAGTTTCAGGTGATGGATTTCCTGGAGGCTTCACAGAAAGATAACTTTTTGAATCAAGTTCTACCTTTGAGTCAGGGTGGACCATATCGGTCCCATTATGGTTCAACACAGACAGGAGACTGTACCATGTGTGGTGGATCAGATTGGATGGCTTAATTTGGAACTCATTCAGGGGTGGGATTCTGCTGGTTTCGACTGGTTCAGGTGAACTCCTTGTTTTGAAGATCAGCTCCAAACCAGTTCTCTGCAATGATTATGTGGGCTCCTAGCTTGACAGAATGCTGCTATTACAGCTTATTATTTCCTTAACCTGGAGTTCTTTTCCAGCTATACCTTGAATTGTTGGCTTTAATACTGTAGAAATTCTGATGTGGCTCCACGTTTATTTTTTGCCATGAGCTGGACCCCCCCCCCCCCAAAAAAAAAAAAGAAAAAGAAGGAGATTTAGTCTGGAAAAGCCTCACATATGTTGTTTCCAGAAAATGTCAAGACCTTTCCTTTTTATTTGAGATTTTTGTGGCCGGAATATTCATTGATTTATTTGGGAATCACTTCGCCAGGGGAAATAATCAAAGAAGGATCTTTTTGAATCCAATCCAGACATGGCTGGATCTTTGCTCAACTGGAAATGCTGTGCTTTTTTCTCCCCTAATGTGTATTTTTGCTTCAATGGGAAACATTTTCATCCAAGAATCTATTTTTTTAAAAAAAGAGAAATAGTTTTACAGTAGAGAAATAGTTTTACAGTAGAGTTCCTTCATACAAGACTGGCGTAATGATTCAGAGTTCTTATTTTGTCTTCCCTAGCACAACTTTTCAAACACATTAACCCCTCTGCTCTTTTAATAATTAGATAATAACTTGGAATTTATCTTAAAACCATTCACTGAGTAACGTAAAGACATTTTTGCAATGTTGTTAAATGACAGCCTTAAAACCAAATCCTCCTTGGCTTTAATTGATTAGACTAGAGTATAAATCATATAACTGCAAAAATGTGATTAATCAAAACCAGGGATTTCTGAAATAACACTGTCACACTCCTATGCTCTCCCTATATCCAGGGCTTTCAGGAGATTAAACATGAAGAAACATTTGCAGAGGAATAAATCGCCATGGCCAAACGATCCAGCCTCAGATTGAGTTTACCTTGGTTGCCTTTTATATATTTAAATAAGTCCTGCCCTGCTTATCATTGGAGAAAACCCATAGATCTCTTTGAATGCTGTAGGAATTCACTGAGTTTAGATCCTGGTTTGTAGACACTCAACTACAACTGGTTTGTCTTATCATATTCTACTTCATAGTTTAACATTTTTTTGTGTACCAACCAGAGTTCCTCTCGGAGGGAGATGGGTAGTATAGAAATGCAAAACAGAAATAAATATAATAACTGAAAAACTCAAACTTCTTTCCTAGCAGATGTCTGCCTGCAGGACATCTCATTAAGGTTGACATCAATAGAAGGACATCAGCAGGGGGTAGACCTTTTTGCTGAATGTTGAATGTTGGCTCTGATTTCCTTCCCCTGACCTGCATTGCTCAAACATTGTAGGCAGCAGATTGAACAGAAAAATAGAATAACAGAGTAACAAAGTTGAAATGAACCTTGGAGGCCTTCTAGTCCAACCCCTTGCTCCAACAGAAGACCCTATGCTATTTAAGACACATGGTTGTCCAATCTCTTCTTAAAAACCACCAGTGATGGAGCATTCACAACTACTGGAGGCAAGTTGTTCCACTGGTGAATTGTTCTCACCATCAGAAAATTTCTCCTTAGTTCTAGGTTGCTTAGTTTCCCTTCATTGCTTCTTGTCCTGCCCTCAGATGCTTTGGAGAATAGGTTGAGCCCCTCACAGATGTGAAGATAATCTGGCTGTGACATGTGTCACCCAGTGGTGGGATTCAACATTTTTTTACTACTGGTTCTGTGGACGCAGCTTGGTGGGCATGGCATGGCTTGGTGGGTGTGGCAGGAGAAGGATACAGTAAACTCTCCATTCCCTCCCCACTCCTGGGGGAAAGATACTGCAAAATTCCATTCCCTCTCCACTCCACTAACCTGCTTTCCAGCTCTGTTCTCCTGTGCAGGGCAACCAAAGTTGACCCAGCTGATCAGCTGGGACTTGGGAGGAGGAGGATAGATGGGGTTGGCAGGGCCAGTCAGAGGTGGGATTTGCTGGTTCTTTGAACTAGTCAAAATTTCCGCTACCAGTTCTCCAGAACTGGTCAGAACCGACTGAATCCCACCTCTGCTGTCACCCCATTGATCGTCAGAGTTGGTTCAGCTGATCTGGCTGGCTAGGCAGGTGTTTCCTTCCTCACTCACTGCTCCCTGTACATCCCTCTCGGAGTTGTGTGCTCAGTGGAAGAGGGCAACCTTCCCAAATAGAAGGAGTTGACCTCTACTACTTTGTAGCAGCCCCTCAGATATTGGAAGACTGCTATCCTGTCACCCCTAAGTTGGGTATTTTGCATTTCTAGTGGTGGTGAAAAACCAATGGTTTTGCTTTGTAATGGCTCTGTTCTGAAAATCCTAGGAAGTTTAATGGCAAGAATGGGTCCAAAGTAAAATGTTTGCATTGGCAGAATATGTCACCAACACACAGCTACATGAATAAATCCCAGCTGAGCTTCACATTTGACTTTAGGAAAAGCATTTTTTCACCCAGAGAGAGCTGCTTTCCAGAGCGGCAATTAAGCAACATGGAAGAGGAGAATGTAATCTGTGTTTTTAAAATGTTATGACAAATTTAGTCATTAGAGCAGAAGTGCTAGCAGAACTTTTGCGGAGTGGTGAATGCTTTCCAAATTGCAGCGTTTGCACATTTCTACTCTAGAGGCCACTTTTTGTTCCTATGAATATCGCCGTATAATTGCCTTTTAAAATAAAACACTAACAATCCTAGTCTCTTCCCCCTCTCAGAAAAGGATGAGCAGATGTTGTCTCAGCACAATTATCATTTTTTATTAACAGTTCAGCTGATGGTTATCCTAGTCTTGGATTGGATATTGGAAGGAATGGCAAAAATTATAAATTTGTTATCCCTTTGGCATCTCTGCTGAGCTCCTTGATTTTGCTTTAAAAAAAAATTAGGCTATTCTAACCCCCCTTTTAAAGAGCTTAAGAGTTTAAAGAGCTTTACAAAGGCATAGAAATGTACTGAGATAACAAATAAGAGCAAATTGAGACAAATTGAAAAAAAATAGGGAGATAGAAATATATACAAGCTCAACAGAAAACGATGAAGATAATAATAGTCAATTACAAAAGGCAGCCTTACTTGGTACAGCTTACTTCCTGAGAAGATACCCTTAATATTATTAAACAGCATTTGCCCATGTCAAACCCTTGATAAGAGGACAAAAATGCTAAATCCAGTCTAACTATCTGGCTGACTGTACAACTGACCAAAATAATCATCGGCATTGACAAATTCACCATCAATCAATTGCAAAAGGCAGATAGTTTGGAACAATTTGCATCCTGTGATAATATCTCTAACATCATCAAACACCCACATCTGTCTATCCCAGATCATTGGAAAGGACTCAATAGGTTGACAAAAGTATCAAATCCAGTCTGAACATCTGGCTGATTGTGTGACAAACTAAAAAAGCTATATCATTTCAGGTTGAAAGTCCATAGTTTCTATGGCACATCAGCCACAATTCTAAGTTAAATTGTGCTGTGGGGGACCTGACTTTTGTGAAATCAGTCTGGAAAATGGTCTGCTATAAAATCAAGACAGATGAGAATTGATGGCGTTTGATTTACAGAGTCCCATGTAATCAGTGATTACAAATCCAAAAGGACACTATTGCAAGTCAGTTTGGCCAACTGGGAATGTCAACTACATCATCAGAGAAAGGTCAACATTTCAAAGTTGCCTTCATAACATACAATTCGTCCCCAAGATTAGAAATTAAGATGTTTGCAGACAATATGCTGAACACAGAAATGATTTGGACTTGTCTCTTACCCTAAGGTAGCATGTTGATTGAATATTGGAACATTTCTCTGTGAAAAATAAAATAGAATTTAAAAAAAACATTCATTTACTAAACTACAGTGTTGGGGGAAAAGCTTGGCTTTGATTTTGTTAAAGATAATTTAGCATAAGCTTTAAATTTTTGGAAAAATGAATCCAAGAGTTGTAAAACAGTAATCTAGATGAATTCATAATTATAACAAGAAAAGATAAAAAGAGTCTCTGAATAAGTCAAGACCTTCTTCCTTGATTAACAGAAAAATACTTTATTATGTTTTATTTTCACCCACTGTTTTATTAATAGTTTATTCAGATGATATTTCTCCATTCCTCTCACTGGTGGTAGCACAGATTTCTTTGGCTAGGTGAAAGATTTGTTACATTTAAAGAAAGTAAGAAAAAAATCAATGGACTTCAAAAGATAATATTCCTTTGTGCATTGAGAACTCTTTGATTCCATATCAAACAAAGAGATGCAAACATCTTTTCCCAACTTCTCGTTGTCAAAGTCCTTTAATAGTACACAACAGCATGGCTTGTTCAACCTTAAAAGATTCTTTGAAGACTTGATTAGTCATTCGTTTTTTATTTGCTCACAAAACAAATGTCCAGAGAATATCGCTCTAAGAACAAAATGTGTGAGAAAACTTGGGAGAGAGAAGAGAAAAAAATCTATATTCATCACACTTAGTTGTATCTGCAGGTATTAAAAGCAAAGATAATCACCTAAGGAGTAGAACCAAAAGATGCTTTTTCAAGGAGCAACTGGACTTTTCTTGAAAAAGCATCTTTGGGCCAATCATGATTTGGATGACTGAGAATCTCCATAGACAATGGATTAGAAATTTCAAATGACTCAAATATGCATCTACAGATTTAATCCAATTTTGTTACATAAGGAATGTTTGGTCAAGATTTAGGACAAAAATAAAACTATATGCTCAAAAATAATAATCACAGAATAACAGCATTTGAAAAGGCCTTGCAGGTCTTCTTGTCCAACCCTCTTCTCAAGCAGGAAACATATATCATTTCTGTTCTAACCCATGCCCGTTTCCAACAAATCAAACACACTCCAAAGGGAACAGAAACCTTGTAATGTGTTTATAAAATCATTAGCTGTGATAAACACAAGCCTTGAAAAACTGTGCAAGACTTGCCAAAAGATAACAGACAAGAAATAATTTGCAAAATAAGAATCTTCAAATACAAACTCAGGATACTGGAATGTCCACGAGGCTGGAGTTTCAAAACGTCTTTGCTTCCTGCAAAGAATGTTCATTTCACAGCTGGCTTTTATCTTCTTGAAGTAGGGGCCATTACCTTGCAGCCTTCCTCCTGAGTCACCCGTGCTGTTGTAACTGCTCTTTCCTCTGAGCAATCCTGCATGCACATGCACTTGGCATAGGCTCCTCGGGAACCTCCTCATCGCTGCTGCCAGCCCCCACACTCTCTGAAGGCAGCAATCCACCCCTTATTGTTCCTGGCCCCTAATCTGAGTCCTCGGTCTCCTTAGCCATCCACACCTGCTGCT
Source organism: Laticauda laticaudata (assembly GCA_004320025.1). NCBI lineage: Eukaryota > Metazoa > Chordata > Lepidosauria > Squamata > Elapidae > Laticauda > Laticauda laticaudata. The sequence continues at coordinate 76,069 of BHFT01004834.1, forward strand.
GGCTAACCACAACAATTTCAGACAAATGAAATTAAAAACCTCCAGTGTTGGAATACCTGCAACTTCTGCAGACAACTCGTTCCACTGATTAATGGTCTTCACTGTCAGGAAATTTCTCCTTATTTCTAGGTTGCTTCTCTCCTTAAAGCTTCCACCTGGTTTTATGTACAACACAGATCAAAAGAAGGTGGAGGTTTGATCTCAGCATTGTTAGCTATCAACTTGATGTTTTGGATCCCACGCAGAGGTGGGCTTCAAAATTTTTAGCAATGGGTTCTCTGCCCAGTTGCTGGGTGAGCATAGCCATGGTGGGTGTTGCCTAGTTGGCCTACTGCACCATGGTTGTGGTGGGGGGACATTTTGCCCTGCTCGGGCTCCGGAGGCTTTCTTTGAGCTTCCAGGAGTGTTAGGAATCTGTCCAACAATTAGTTGGATTGGCAATATATAAACCAACAATGTATGTTTGTAGCTTTAAGACAAAATCACTGTATTGATTCCGATTGGTTGTATTGCAATTTGCCATTTGCTCTCTGACATTCTGTTGCTATCTGTTATATTTATGCTGTGGTTTTACTTTGATATCTTTGTTTACTGTAAATGACAAAGGCAACCAGTAAGAAGACTTTGTAATTGGATATTCTTTGGACTGTTAAAGTATATGACCTGGACCGTTTGTTGGACTGTGCTACTTCTTAAAGTAAACTTTAAGTCAATTTAGTGTATCTGTGTGTGGCTGAATAATTATTCATAACTACTCTCATAAACATTTCCATGTGCATATCCTTGTTACTCAAAGGTTATTTTGTACACATCATAACAAGGAGGGTGAAAACAGCCTTCATGGACTCTGGAGGCTCTTTGGAAGCCAGAAATGGGCCCTTTTCCAGCCTTCCCAAACCTCCGAAGGGCCTGTTTTTCTCCTTCCACGATCCTCTGTGTGTGATCTGCACTTACCTGCATCCAAAATGGGCCTCGTGGTGATTCCTGAGAGGGGTGGGGCGAAGTGGGTGGGGCCAGCCAGGAGTGGCATTTGGGGGTTCTCTGAACTGCACAGAATCTTAGCTAGGGGGCTCTCCTGAACCCCTGCAACCTCCCCCAAGCAGCCTCACCCCTGGACGAACCTCACAATTCGAAAATGTAATGAACTCCAAAGTCAACTATCTGGGCACCTATTATCTGAGTTTATAAATGGATGCCAGGGAGCTTGTTTTTCCAGCCAAATTCTGCACTACTCATCTCTTATTTAACATTTATCTAAAGACAAAATTGCTTCTTTCATCCTTGAGGTGCTGAGCTCTGTGCAAAGGAATCTGTTTCCAACTAAATAAACATTACTGTATGTTTCCCTGAGGCCAAGCCTTCTATATCCATTTTGATGACACCAAGGTGTCTGTTATTCACCAAGGAAAGTTTGTCAGGTTATAAAGAGCTCAGAGTTTGGTGGAAATACAATCTTTTCTCTATTTTGTCTGTCTGGAGAAGTCTTGGTTTCCCCACTTCTGTCTTTGACCTCAAGTGAATGGCATGTCTGTGATGTTGTTCAGAACTGAAGGAGATTCTTGGATAGGAAGCAAAACATTTTCAAGGGAAGAATCCCAAGAAAGTCCAGTTGCTGACATTTCCTGAGACAAATCTCCTGTTTTTGGCTCACCTTCTTGGAAACGTCTGGACCTTCTTTTCAAACAATCATTATATCTGAAAAGAGCAATAGCCCTTAGACTTATATATTGCTTCACAGTGCTTTTACAGCCCTCTTTAAGTGGTTTACAGATTCAGCATCTTGCCCCCAACAACCTGGTCCTCATTTTACTGACCTCATTTTACCGACCTTCTGTCAAAAGGATGTAAGATTGAGTCAACCTTGCACTAGTGAGGATTGAACTCCTGGCAGTGGGCAGAATTAGCAATAGCAGTAGCACTTAGACTTATATACCACTTCACAGTGCTTTACAGCACTCTCAGAGTGGTTTACAGAGTTAGCAACTTGTCCCCAATAATCGGGGTCCTCATTTTACAGACCTCGGAAAGATGGAAGGATGTGTCAACCTTGAACCATTCAGGATTGAACTCCTGGCAGTGGACAGAGTTAGCTGCAATACTGCATTCTAATCACCATGCCACCACAGCTCTTTCCTTGGTTATCTACGGCATTTCTTTCCACTATAAACAACAAACTATGTTGTTGAAATCCCAAAGTAGGTAGCCAACTAGTTAGCTAGCTAGCTAGCTAGCTAGCTAGATAGATAGATAGATAGATAGATAGATATAGTCATGGGACCACAACTTCAAACATCTCTGGGGAGAAACATTCTACTTTTTCACTTTGCCCCAGAGTAGGTTTAGATCAAGGGTGTCCAACCTTGGCAACCTCAAGATTTATGGATTTCAACTCCTAGAATTCCCCAGCCAGCATGGCTTAGATGCATATTTAAGGTGTGGAGAAATACACCATGATCTAAAAAGTGAAAAAGTCAGCAGGGGATTAAGTCCCATTATCAGTCTAAATCTGGGTCTTCTTTTTATATCAGGATTTGCAAAATTGGATTCAAGTATCCAACTTTTTCTTCATAACCAATATAAAGGATGTTCAGTACAGTCATACGATGTTGAAGATGTACTTTCTTAATTCATAAGGTGCTAAACATGGATTCTTTTCTTTTAAAAGAATGCTTCCATTGTTATATAAATTAAAACGCTCAAGGTTTAAAGGTTTCCACTGCAACTGAAGGAAGTAACTGCTAGACCTTTTATAATTCAAAATTTAATTATGGCTGCAAAGTCACACAGCATGACCAAGGCTGCAACCATGGTGTTTATATCACCCCGGTGTGTTTTAAGGGAGCAGCAAGTTAATAAGTAAATATACCATTAATTAATACCTAACCGATATGCTCAAGTTGATGAATGGGCGAACTTTCCTTCCCTTCTCAGAGATGGATTTCACTCTGTATGTGAATAGCTTGGTGAACAGCTTTGAATTTCTTGTCTGGAGTTGAACGATCCAATTGGCCAGTTGACTTGAGAAACCCAGTTGATCTAGTTCTGTTCATCTTTCCACATTGTTCTCATTTCATTGAAGATCAGGGAAAATAATGATGTTAGAATTCTTCACGAGAAGAATACTCTTATCCTCTGCTCACAACAGAATACCCTATATCATCAGGCTTGAAATTTTGGGCTTGGACAACCTTGAACTACGCATCCTATGATTAGACTTAAGAGTAGCACACAAAATTATCTGCTACAATGTCCTACCAGTCAATCCACCATTGACCTTACCCCATTCCTAAGAGGTCTATGAGGGGCATGCATAAGTGCACAATTGTGCCTACCGTCCCTGTCCTATGTACTTACACCTATTATTTTGTAAGTGATTGACAAATCAGATAAATTAAATAAAAATTAAATAAGAAAGGAAAGAAGGAAGGAAGGGGGAAGGAAGGGGAAGGGGAAGGAAGGAAGGCAAGAAAAGAGAGGGAGGGAGTGGGAGGGAGGAAGGAAGGAAAGGGGAAGGAAGAAGAAAAGGGAAGGGGAAGGAAGGAAGGAGAGAAAAGCATGGAGGGAAGAGACAAAAGGGAGGGAGGGAGTGGGAGAAAGGAAGGAAGGAAAGGAAGGGAGAGAATATCCATTCCTATGAGGTCTGTAAGGTGTGTGCATAAGTGCACCATTGTGCCTACCGTCTATGCCCTACTGTCCCCATTTATTCATATCTATTTCCTGTATTCTTATTCATGTTTATACTTGTACCTATCATCTTGTAAGTGATTGACAAATCTAATAAATAAAATACAAATAAATAAAGCTCTTTCTAATTGGCTAGGTTTGATTTCTCTGATGTGAGCCATTCCTAGAAAAGAGATGAGATGCAGAGTTGTGTTGAAATGTTGCTACAACTTTAAAAGCACAACTATAATGATGTGGGAAAATACCCGAACAAAGCTGAATACCATACATATGTATACCCATGAAAACATACATATACCCATGAAAACATAAGAAAACATATATACTGTATATATATGTACCAGCAATTGATTCCCCGCCCCCAATATCTGATGCTTTTGGTATCTTTTTGCTCCTCTATCAACCTCTCCCTATTGTATTCTGCTTTTGTTCTGTTGGAAACAAATTCCTGTTAAGTTTTATCTATTTGAAGAAAGAAGAAAAAAAAATGATGCTATCCATATCATAAGGATGCTAGTGCCAATAAAAATCAGAAGGGGAAGTTATACAAGCTGAGAAGCGAGGGAGAACTGGGGAAAGGAAATGATAAATATCAGACAACAGATTGATGTACGGATGTTGGGAAGGAGGTTTGAAGCTTGATAGAAAGTTTTTCAATCTCAATTAACTCTTAACTCTTTCTGCATTTCTTTAGCAACTTCTATAAGATCTATTTTTCTTCTGCTGGTTTGCACTGTTTCCCCTCAATCTGTTGTGCTCCAGATTTGTTTAACTATCTTGGTTGGTAGTTGGTCTCCATAGTTCCTTTCTTCATGGCACCTGATCAGACTTCTTAGCTACATAGAAAGCTGTCCTATACTTAGTCAGATTCCAGACTCACCTCTCAATTTGACAGATTTGCAAAATATCTCTTGGGTCTGAAGTTTGAATTCCTTTCTTTCCTTCCTTCCTTCCTTCCTTCCTTCCTTCCTTCCTTCCTTCCTTCCTTCCTTCCTTCCTCCCTCTCTTTCCTCCTCCTCCTCCTCCTCCCCTCCTCCTCCTCTTCTTCTTTCTCCTCCTCCTCCTCTTCCCCAGGAGAAGAACATCCTTTCTTTCAACAGAAGAGCATCTGTTGCCAGCAGGATAATGTCAAGGCTTTATAAAATGCAAATAGGTGTGTCTTTTTTTTTTTTTTGCAGAAGAGTTTATGTCAGCCTTAGCCATGAATTAATTCTAGAGGGGAAGAGGAGAAGGTTATTAATTCAGCTCAGCACTCATTAGGAGCTCCGGCATAGCTTATTCCTTCTACTTCTCTCTATACTTAAACAACCAAGGAAGTTGACCCCTCGCTGCTTTGTTACCTGTCATTTTTTTTGTGTGTGTCATCCATACCCACAATGTGGCATTTAATAGAAAAGGTGTTGCATTGATTCTTGGGGGGCATGTCTGTGTGCTTACTTTAAATATGCAAATCATCCTTGGAAAGGCTGGGGAGTATTGATTTCAGGTGCAGTAACTCCTTCCTTTTGAAAGCACCAGAGACCTGACCGCAAATAGCAGCATCATAATTTGAGCAACTGATGAGTGAAAAGTAAATAAGAAAGGGAGAGTGGAGATTATATTTCACCCATGAACATGCTGCCTTCCATACATATTTCAATAATCCCAATAAATATTGAGTCTTCATCAGAGGTTCTTCCCTTGTTCTGGGAATGAATGATATAATGATGGAATATTTGTAGTTCATGGTTGAACTGTGGGGTCCTTGGTGCTCTTTGAGTTTAAATGTCAAATGTTCCCTCTAATGCTGCCTGGGGGGAACTAGAACTCACTGTCTCCTGATGATTGGCCCCAAAACACCCAGCCAGCTTTCATGCTTAAGGTGGAACTAGAAATCATCATTTCCTGATGATTGGCCCAAAATCACCTAGCTGGCTTTCATGCCTAAAATGGGACGAGAACTCCCAGTCTCCTGGTGGCTGGCCTGAAGTCACCCAGCCAGCTTTCATGCCTAAGGTGGACCTAGAACTCACTGTCTCCCAATTTCTAGCCTCATGCCTTAATCACTAACCCAAACTGACCCTCATGTTGCTTGTATGCTCCTTCATTTATATATCCCACTACTAAGGAATTTCTTTGTGCCAACCCTCTAAGAAAGAGAGGGACCCAAACTCACTTAGCTCAGATGGTATAGTTTCCTTTCAAGGATTATCCATCCCTTGATTGGCCTGGAGAAGATTATCCACCATTGAGACAACCATGATCTGGATGACTGAGAATCTCCACAGACATCTAGACATTGTTATTTGAACATAGATCTTTTCAACATTTATATATTACTGGCGTGATACCCATGCTTCGCTATGAAATTGTGTGGTGAGTCTTAGTTTTGGGGGAGGAAAATAAAGGAGAAAAAAATTCTGCCTCTGCCTACCAGCATCCATTGGTATTTATCTAGCTAGCATCCTGTCAGTTTGTGAGAGAGTTGAGAACTGTTTGGAAACTGAAACAGTATTTGCTGTGTGAGCAAGAAGGAGACAGCAAGGAGCCTGGGCATGGCTTAGCTCAACTGTCCTGTAATAAAGCTGGTTGCTGCTGTGAAACTAAAACTGCAACTCCTCTCCTCTGCTTGTGTTTTGCATTTGGAACAGATTTCTTTTCAGGTGAGGAGGGGGAGTGGAACTCCTTAGCATCAGAGCGTGTTAATAATGATGATATACAAAATACTCATGCTTTGATGGTCATTTTGAAAAATCCTTTCTTAGCGAGCAGCTAGAAGCCAAGAGGAACCAACGTGCCAAATTTCAAGTTTGTAAGCTTTACAGTTCTGGAGATTTTGTGATGAAGCATGAGTGATATTTTGCTTTTATATATAGAGATTGGGTTCCAGTAATCTATATGAAATGTAAATATATATTGATAGTCCATGTGCAATATCCCATACACTCAATAAATAAACATTGATGTCATTCAGGCTAGCCAGTCAAGAGCCACACTCTTTCAAAAAGTCAGTTGAAGTCCTTTCAATCTCCATACCATTTACTCAAAATCAGTTTCATGGAAAACAGTTGAATATTTTTTTAAATACGGGAAAGGGAGCAATTAAATAAACCACCTTGAGGTCATGCAGGAAAGGTGTGGAAAAGTTGAATTAAGGAGAGAGGCACAAAGGACCTCCAGCTAAATCACATCCATCCTGAATTTATAAAAAGAGTTCCCAAAGTTTGTCTTCACAAAACAAGTAGGCTTTCCTATTTTTTTTCCTAAAATTCATACAATGCCCCATTCCTTTTTTCTAATGCTTATTTACAAGTAAAAGTTTTTTTGTGCATGACACAGCTACAATTCATATAATAGAAATAGGCATATGATAATGTGTTTTCACTCAATGTCCAGTCGGGAGTAGGAAGGCAGGCAGGCTGGGAGAGATGCTGTTGAATTGTGTTGCCTAGGTGACAGCTAAACCACCTGGTGATGCAATGTCACTCACTTTTTATATACAGGTGTGTGAATTAGTGCCCAGAGTGGGCTAAAATTAGATTTCTGCTTCTGGTAAAATAATCTCAAACTAGATCCCCCAAATTCACAGCAACACAAAGAATTCCAGGATGTGTCCAGACCCAGAAACTAATTTAAATTTTGGGGCTGCTGTTTTTGTTTTTCTTTAGATTACTGGGGGGAAAATCGGGACAAAACTATTCACTTTGGGTTTCCTTTCTTTCAATTTATCCCAATGTATTTATGTCCACTGGTGTCAGAATACAATAGAGGTTGACAAAGCAAAGAGTTAAATGTCTGGGAAATGTGGAAGAAGATTGGGTAAAAAATATCACAACAATCAGGAACATGAATTCTGAGTGCTGAACAGAGGTTCATTATATGCACAAGATATATCATTTTGGAGAAAAATCCAGTTAACTGTCAGACTTCATAACAAAAGAGGCATATGGGTGTGAAAGTAAACTAAAACTTAACCAGTATGAAGGATCTTGAAAGCTCTTTCAAACACATCTCTGTAAATTTATTTGGGCTATTTCTTGCAAATCCATATCAGGCATACAAATATCTGTTGATAATAACCCCTGGAACCTGGGGATTTAATCCACTTCAAAAGGTAAGTGATTAAAAGAAAGACAAGTAGATAGCTGAGAATGAACAATATGCTTTCGTCTCATTTCTGAGTCAAATAAATTACAGGGTTTTCTCTCAAACTTTCAAAGGAAGTTTGAAAAATAGTTTTAGGCACCCAGGAGCATAATTAGACTGGCAGCCTATCATTCCCAATGAGCTTGTTGTCTTAAAACTTCCTCTGTGAAATGATCATGGAGGAAAGGAGTTCCCCCACACAACCGTTTTCAAATCTGGGAATGAGATGGGACAAACATTTGAACAGTTAAAATCTGTTTTGTCAAAGTTCCAAAAGGTTTGCTGTTAGAGAAGTGTAAAATGCATTCATTTTTGACAAGCAGGAGTAAGAATGGAGAAGTGAGTCATCTGTGATCACTCATTTCCCCATCTTTGGTCCTGCTTGTCAAAAACATTCAACTTCTAAACTTGGAATGCCCAGTAGATTCTTATAGTGGAATGAAGGAAATGGAAAGGATGAGTATTACAAATAACTCAGAATGTAAGAAGTATTCTAAGGGCTGGTCTAGTTTGGCATTCTATATTGGTATCCTAAAAGTATCTGTTGGTGCATATCTTTAGGGTATTTGAAAGCAAGACATCATGCTGATATACTGTTGTGCCCATAGAATTGAATAATTGTGCCTTAGGGCTGAATGGTGAGGCCCTTGGTGCTCTCTAAGCTAGGTTGTTTTCTTACATATATTTTATTACTCAACTAGATAACATGAAAAAGGGGAGGAGGAGGAGATGGTGGTCTTAGGGGTCCTTGGTGCTCTCTGAGTTTGGTTGTTTTCCTGCAGATGTTTCTTTACCAAACTAGGTAGTATGATCAGTGCTTCTGCTGTTGAATTCTAGTAAAAGCAAACTCCAACTGAGTCCTGGTAATTTCCCAAAAGAGGATGTTTCAACTTCTCAGATACATCCATGTAAGTTTTGTAATAAATGGGCAAGGTTGGCTTGCCATTACCATATTTTATCCACTTCCTTGTCCAACCTACAGCCCACAGTAGATCTTTTTCTATGGTTTTTCCCATCTTAGCCTTGATAAACTCTGCTTACTTGTCTAAGGTCATGACTGTGTGCAGCCACTTTGAGATCTGGTGTTGACAATATGCTGCCTGTGAATTTGGTGGTGTTCATAAAAGGGTTTTGTCTTCATGTATTCACAAAAGACATTGTCTTCTTCTCCTCCATCCATCCATCTGAGGACATTTCATCATGCTAGATGGGACAAAAGCACCCCCAAAATGTTGGAAAGTCATCTGTTTTGTTTTGAGTTTTCTGTAGTTCAAGGAGATCGCTGCTTTAGAGTTTATAGCATAGTCAAGTCAAGTCAAAGAAGGACAATTCTTGGATAATGTAATTGGAAGACGTTTCGGTTAACTTACCCTAATTATTGGTTCTTTTTCTGTACAGCCATCTGCAAGCTTCACAACTTCATTAACAGTAAAGTCAACAAGTATCATAAACCAGTTGTATGAGTTAAGTGTCTCATCGTAGAAATGCATTAAGCTCAAGAGAATGCCCTTGGCTTGATTAAAACTTTCACATTTGTCTCCAATAAGAATTATGTAGGCAATTAAGAAAGTTACAATCAAGATTTGCTGATCGGTCTTGATCACAAATCTCTTTGGACTCATCTGTGTTGACATGAGACCAGAACAAATGGAAGAAAAGAAGGTCCTTACTAATTATGATGCAATTCTTTTGTAAATCTCCATTGATTTTTTAAAACAAACATTGAGACTTCCTAATTTGATTCAACCTTGATTTACCTTGAAGTTGTTTGTTTTTACATCTGCATTGTTCTCAGTACACAACGTGCTGAAGATATGAAGTGGCTCCTTCTTCTTTTTTCATTTACGTAAAATATTTCTCCTCCGCCTTTAAGACCCAATACCCTCCCAAGGCTGGTTTATAGATGGAGATGAAAGAAATGAAGTTAGATCAATAAGCTGCTGGAATAATGAACAGATATGCAGATTGATATTCAAACATAGGAGAGCTATCAACCCCAAAAGTCTCCACAAAATACTCCCAAGAAATGAGTAAAGAGATGGTTGTTCAGATTCTAGAGTTGTGAAGGCACTGGGGAAAAAAAGACTTTGCCAATTTCACCAGTCTTTATTTATTTTATTAGAATTGTATGCAGCCCATCTCTTAGTGAGTTTTTAGTAGAGACAAGAAAGAAAGTCTTCAATATTTAAAGTAAGGGTAAGACAGTTCTTTGAGTCAGAATTGAACAAATCTCCATGGCCAAGTCACCATAGGACAACTCACTGTGGGACAAGTGAATAATTTGATTTAATTATTTAAAATAATTTTAAAAATATTTTAATTTTTGTCATTCATGTTTCATTTTGTCCCTTCTTTGGCATCCTTTCTTTAATGATTCTATTCCATTATTTCTTCAATATTAGGCTGACTCTTGTTCTTTAGTGAGTTGGCCCATGGTCAGTTGGCTGGGGCAAGTTGGCTCATGATGAGTTGGCTGTGGTAAGTTGGCCCATAGTGAGTTGGCTTTGGTGAGGTGACAATGGCAAGTTGACCAAATCATTGAAGGTTGAAAGCACACATTTCATTTGGAAGGGTAGGAGAGTTGCCCTAGTTCTATGATCTAATTCCTGGCTTTGCCAACCATTTACAGAGCCCCATTCTACACCCTCTAAAATTTATGGACAGTTTTCAGTGGCAGCCCCATGTAGAATGTATTATAGCAATCTAGCCTATGCAGCTAGACCACCTGAAAAGCAAACAAAAATCTAACCCACCTTCCTGCTGCAAGGACTGGAGCTAAAGTGAAAATGTAATGTGATAATTCTACATTTGCTAGAGTACCATCTGTATTTTTCATTCATTAAATGCATATTTCTTTCATGAAAATTTATGCAAGAGATTCTGAGAATGTCAGATTTCTTCAAGCACATGCTGTTCAGATAGTGCTCTTGGTCTTGGTCTTGTTGTCAGTTTAATGGAACTGTAAAAAAAAGAAAAGAAACAGCCAAAGAAAACAATCTATTTGCTGAAAATATAAGATGCAGATTATGGGTTACAGTTTGACATGTTCAGCCAGAAATGTCCCAGAATTTCTCCATGCTTCAGAGTTGGAGGAGAAATTACTTTTTAAAAAAAATGTAAAAAGAGGTTGGTCAATAGAACCTACAATTTTGTACCATTAGAATCTCTTCATGCTCCAAAAGATATTTTAAAATCTCAGATTGTCCAACTAGTTTGGCATAACAGGGAAAAACTGAAATAGCGATGAGAAGTCATGTGCCTTAACATTGAATGGAACAAAGAAAACATTGGACTCAGATTGCTGCTTACAAACAGGAGAGAAAAGGACAATATAAACAAAAATTGTACTTCACTTTGAATCCAAGAGGGCAACTATAAATTGCAGAGAAGTAAGTCATTGGCTGAAGTGACGGATCAATAAGTTATACACGTACAGAAACAGTAATTGTTGTGTTTCTGAATGCTCTTAGAAATGAGGAAAGGAAAGTCCACAATACAACATCTGTAATGTTTAGAATAGATTGGCCAATGAGGAAAAAGATGGAAAAGGGTTGGAGATGACAACAACCAGAAGCCAGATGAATGGACTCAGTGACAGTGGAGATTGATGCAGTGTTGTGAGACTTGATCAACTTAGGTTGGAGAGTCCATACTGCATACATGGTTGCTCCAAGTCAACTTTGACTTGATGGAACAATCAATCAGTGCAAAGACCCAACTCTTTGGGGAAGTCTGTGATGTTCAGAAAAATGAAAGAAAAGAGAAGATGATTAGCAATAAGATGTATGGATTCATTTGCAGTGATGATGAATGCAATGTTGAGAGACCTAAAGAAGTAGGTTGGAGAAACACTCTCCAAGAGAATGTCTACACAATATGTGTGGTAACAATGAGTCAACCTTAATCCATAACCAATTTGCAATGTAGCTTTGTAGAACTTTTCACTTAATGGCACCAACGTATCATCAAATTATATAGTGTGATGCACCGAAAAGTCAGTTGATCAGTCAGTGTAAATACCAAGCCGTCTTCGGAAGTCTGTGATGTTGGCAAAGGAAGAAAAGAGAAGAGGATGATGACCAGTTACATGGTGGATGGACTCAGTTACAATGGCATATGGAACAATTTTGGAAGATGTGAACACAACAACTGTCTTCCAGTAAATGTCTATCGAGATTCTCAGTCATCCAGGTCATGGTTGTTCCAAAGGTGCTTTTTCAAGAAGCAACTGGTCTTTCTGGTTTTTCTTTGAAGATGTTTGGCTTCTTATCCAAGAAGCTTCTTGGACAGGATGCAAAACATTTTCAAAGAGAAAAACGGAAAGTCCTGTCTTCCAGTACTTGAAGGCCTATCATAGAGAAAATGGGATTGACCTATTCTCCAATGCACCAGAGGGCAGGATAAGAAGTAATGGATGGAAGATTATCAAAGAGAGGTCCAACCTAGAAGTAAGGAGAAATGTTCTGACAGTGAGAACAATTAATCAATGGAAAAGCTTGTCTTCCGGAGTTTAGGCTGTTCCATCACTGGAGTTTTCAAAAACACTGGAGAGCCATTTGTCTGGCGTGATATAAGGCTTCTGCTGGGAGCAAGGTTTGGACTATAAGACCTCTAAGGTCCCTTCCAGCCATATTATTCTATGTTCTATGAAACTTGGGATTAGGGCCAGGTCATCATGGAGTAAATCAATGTGTTTAGAAATATTCTTACTTTAAAATTTGATAGGCAATTCCGAAGAATCCATGTTACCTTCAGGGTCAAATTTCAAAATCAGGAAATGAAGAAAGTTGAAGGAGGCTGGAGGAAGGGCCCTGATTTTTTTATCTCTGCATTGCATTTTATTTCAGATTGCCTGCACACTGATAAGGGACTTGTTCCGTCAAAAGAAACAGTGTTTAAAATGCTCTCCCCATGTAGTTGCCAATTGTACAAGGGCTGATTTGTATGCTCAGCGCACAGTCGTTGATTTTTGTTCGTGCCAAATTTGTAATAGAAAAAGGCTGGAAATACTAAATATAATTTGCTTAGTGAGAGTGAGATTACTTACTTCTTACTACTTGTTTTATTACTTCTCATAATAAGCAAGGGAAAGTCAGTTTCATAATGTATGGTTCATTAGAGCATGGGATTATCTACAAATGAGGAACAATATTATCTCAAAGGCCCCCTGGCTCTCTTCTTCGAATTATCACCAACTTGCAATGTAGCTTTGTAGAGCTTTTAATTTAATGGCACCAACAATCATTATGTTGCATAGCATGATCCACCTGAAAGTTATAGAATAAGATGCCTTCAGGAACATATTTGGCTAAGAATCCAAGAATCCAAAAAATATAGACCATTAGAAGAAACCTGCTAGGATTTTTATTCCAAGGCAGCAAACTATGACTGAAAGAGACTTCAGTCTGTGGGGTCCTTGGTGCTCTTTGAACTTGATAGTTTTCTTGCAGATGTTTCATTACCATTAACATGCTAACATGATGATCTTATCTCATTTGGTAATGAAACATCTGCAAGAAAACTACCAAATTCAGAGAGCACCAAGAACCCCACAGTCCTCCTCCTCCTCCTCCTCCCTCCCTCTCTCCCTCGCTTCTACCATTGATGATGTTACCTAATTGGGTCATGAAATATCTGCAAGAAACCTCCCAAATTCAAAGAGCACCAAGTTCTCCTCCTCTTCCTCCTCACTCCCTTCTACCATTGATGATGTTACCTAGTTGAGTCATGAAAGATCTGCAAGAAACCTACCAAATTCCGAGAGCACCAAGGACTCCACAGTTCTCCTCCTCCTCCTTTCAAACCCCATACTCTTCTACCACTAATTGTGTTAGAAATTGGTAATGAAACATCTACAAGAAAACCCTCAAGCTCAGAGAGCATCAAGCACCCTGCAGTTCATCCCTGACCTACAAATGTTCTCTTCTATCAAGACCTTGAGACCCAATTATAGATACTGAAAAGCTGCCTTTACCAATAGGACTTTTCCTTCAAGCATTTTTCTAAACTTCTAAAGCCATCTCCACACCTGTCCTTCTGCTTTTCATCTATCCTAAATCTCTCTCCATTCATCTTCAATGAATTCTCCTGACTTTTTTATCCTACTTTCATTCTTCTTTTCTATTTATACCATGGCTATCCCCTTCATTGCACTGATGGTGTGTAAGCTGGAAAGTATCTCTCAAAGGCGGTTGGATAATATGACTCCAGAATAAATTATTCAGAAGACACTTGCTTGGTTGTGTGTTTGGACATATGTCTACCAAATCATCTATGTATAAAAAGTGTGTATGGCCTTTCCCTCGAGAGCTTGATGTTGCCTCTCCTTTAGTAGGGCAAGGTGAGATGCCTTGATTGAGTTCTCAAATGGTCTCAAAATTAAGCAATTTCGTCTAATTCCAACAACATCTAAATCATCATAGAAGCTTCTGGTCTTACTAAGGCACTTGGAGCAGGCCAGTTTCTATTTGGTGAAAATAAATAAAAGAGCAGAATTGTTACAGAGTGGACAAATAGTAATTATTCATTGTAAAACATTTCTGGAGGGCTTTTTAAAAAGATTTATCCTGCTTTTCTTACTTTGATATATAACTCAAGGTGATAAGCATATCTAATTTTATTTTTTTCAATTTATATTCAACCTTTAATTATTTTTGTAAACAACTCAAGGCGGTGAATATATTTAACAGTGCTTTCTCCTCCTATTTTCCACACTATGTAAGTGAATTGGGCTCTAAGATTAGACAGACAGATATAGAATAGAATAGAATAGAATAGAATAGAATAGAATAGAATAGAATAATCTATCTATCTATCTATCTATCTATCTATCTATCTATCTATCTATCTATCTATCTATCTACCCAAAGTCACCCAGTTGGCTTTCATGTCAAAGGCAAGACGAGAACTCACCATCTCCTGCTGATTGACCAAAAGTCACCCAGCAGTTTTCATGCATAAAGCAGGACTAGAACACACCATCTTCTGGTGATTGGTCCAAAGTCACCCTGCTAGCTTGGTGCTTTCACCCTTTTGGACTTCTACTATTTGATCTCACTCAGTTGATGGCCATCATATCCCTTGTCTATCTGATAGGCCTTCAGATGGTTAGATAATTGGCAAAAAATCTTCTTCCTTGGCCACATTCTATAGGAAGGCAAACTGCTCCAGGGTGAAGCTGCCAAAATGATAGAACTATGCACTTCCTTTAGGTAAAGGATTTATTGATAAATTCCCAAATTCTTTCCTTAGACATAGGATTGCTTTTCTTTCCCTTCTGGAGAAAGCATGCATTGCCATCAAGAAAAATCAGTGTTTGCTTGTTTCTAACCAGCTCCTAAAAAACACCAGAATGTTACATACCCTAAGAAGGAAACTGTCATATGTACTTCACAGACCTCTAAATCAAGAGGGGAAAGTACATTTATTTGTCAGCATTTGAACTAATGGTGTCAAGAGCTTAAACTATGAGCCATCCTCCAAGTAACATTTTCTAATGGACTCTTGTGTGCCTGCCAGGGAGAACTGGGTGCCATCGCTAAAGATCTTATTTAGACAATGTGTTGGCATGACACCATCTTAATTTATGTCTCCCATTTTGGTAGCAAGGGCAGACTCATTTATCAAGATGCTTTTTCTATTTGTATGCCCTTGAGGCTTCCGAGTCTCACATGGAGTGATTTATTGTGACGTGAATTAATTTTATTAGGAAATGCATCACGATACATAAGTCGGCCTGATATTGTGATTATTGCAATGTGCTCTTTGTTAGCCATAAAAACGAGCCAAGAAGTTTTTCACCTTTTTCACCATTGTCATCTAAGAGAAATGGGAAAAAACCAGCCTTCTCGATTCCTTTTTGCCTCTTCTCCCAACAAATGGTGTTCATATTTTATTGAATAAACCACAATTGGGTGAGTTCATGAAATGGGCCAAGCCATTCATTATGGTTTCAGTGTCCCACATGGTAGGATTTGCTCAGCAACCTGGCAGGGAATTTAGAAAGGTCGAGAAGATGAAAAAGAGGATCTCAGATCTCCAATACTCCTGTTTAGATAATATCAAGATTGATGTACCCAAGCCTCAAAAATAGGCTGTGTTGTATCAATTCAGTTCATCAAATTCGGATAGGAGAAAAAATAGTTTGCAGTGGATGGATGAGAAGAGCATGAAAGAGAAGAAATCCAGCTACAAGCTGTCAAAAAGTTAACTCCATCCAGCTAAGGGGAAAAAGGAAAAAGAACATTTCCAGTTGTTGTGTCTAAAATGGTTGACAGTTGTCCCCATTTAAAATTGGGGAAGGGAAGTTCTTCAGAGACTAATGTAAATGTGAAGGGATTGTGTTTACTGTCTGCACAATGAGAATGGAGGAGTACATGACAAAGGAGAACTCCAGGAACAAGGAAGGTGTCCTGTTTCTGGGTTAACACCTCAGCTACTACACAAAACTGACATCTATTATGCATATATGGCTTCCCAATGGAGCCTACACATACACCAGAGCTTAGACAATCATGAATAATTCTATCAAATGTTGAGACTTCTCTCCTTATATTGGGAGTACATTAATCCCCAAATCTTAAACGCTACTCCCTGTAGGAAATGCTGACTGACTATAAACTTATGAGAGCCACCGGTGTCAAGTTACAATCCATCAAGAGATGATGGCATTTTAAGATGTGTGAAATAACCACAGGTTCTTTTAAAATGTTGTGCAATAAATACCACTATTAGATCATTCCATATGACTAGCACCACTGGAGAAATTCAGTCCCACTTCTCTCAAGGACAAAAGTACAGACTTGATATTATTTGCAATTTGTTTCCAATATTTCGGGTCCTGATGTCTGAAAAATGTCCCTTATTCTTGTCACTTCCGTGCTTGCTTTGAATTTCATGACTCAATTATCTCTTTTCCATTCAGACAAGGTCTTTTATTTTGGTTTATTTTTTTTTCTTCTCTTTTAAGAGACCAGGTTCTTAAATCATTTTTGTGGGACTTTGTCCCCTCTATTTTTTGGGATTATTCAGTGAGGCTGACAAAACGTTTAACATTTACATAAGAGATAATTCTATTTCTTATAACAGCACTTTGAAAAAACTTACCTGGGAAGAAAGCTTGGATATTGTGACTAATTTGCTTGTCAAAAGCATTTTTCATGCTTGCATTTCATCCTTGAAATGTTCTCCTTATTTTTGTATTTCTGAAGTGATTTTATTTTCACTGGGTGGATTGCATGTGTTACACATTTTAAGAAGGGATAATTTTAAGTTATTGATAGAGAACATGGCAATATAATACCTAAAGTTCTGGGAGATATAACTTCAAAGTTACTAGCTTAAAAAAAATACAGCTCTTAGTGATTCACCATGCTGAAGTTTATTTTTCAAGTCCTGAATTGCCTAAATCACAATGTAAATACACTTATCCACACAAACATATGCATCTATATGAATGAGGGCACTTACTTTTTAGCATGCCTTTGCAATATTTTACAGGCTTTGCTGTGGTTTTGTCAAGACAAATCAGAGTGTTTTATTTTAATGGCAGAGATACTGAAAACACCATCAAATGGAGCTGAATCAATTCAAATCAAGTGAAACCAAGTCTTTATTAGGATCCAAAAATCTAAGAAGGTTATGGAAAGCTAGAAGATGTAAACAATTTATGAATTAAAAATGCAAAAATTATAACTAGCAAGAATCAAAAGGGGTAGGAGTGCTAGATGGGGACAGGAAAACATAAATCCTTCCTCCCTCCCTCCCTCCCTCCATCTCTTCTTCTTTTCCTACCCCTTCTTTTTCCTTCTTTCCCTTCCTTCCTTCCTTCTTTCCTCTTTCTCTCCGTTCCTCTCCTTCCTTTCCTTCTCTTTCATATTTTCCTTCCTTCCTTCCCTCCCTCCTTCTTTCCTTCTTTCCTTCTTTCCTCTTTCTCCCCCTCCCCTCCCCCTCCTTCCTTTCCTTCTCTTTCATACCTCCCTCTCTCCCTCCCTTCCTCTTGTTGGCCCTTCATTTATTCCAAAGTTTGTATTGCAGTCAAATAACCTAATTCCTTTCCCACCAAAGTTTTACACGAATCTGGCTTGTGTGAAATGTTGCAATTTCAACAAAGGGTGTCCTTCCCAGACATTATAACATTACAAAAACAATTTCCTCTTTATAATGTGCATTATTGAAAAAACCACAATCCTTTAGGTAACAGTGTTAAGTAAATGCCACTATGGCTTCATTAAGCCGAAAGAAAATAAACACCATTTATTACCCAAAGCCAATTCCACGTTTCCTTTTCTCTCTCTGTCTCTCTTTCAAATTAACCCTCATTATGTTAGGCAGCGATTGCACATGTATTTTAATATTTTACCCTAATGATATGAAAATCATACATTGTACCTAATGGAAACTTATTTCAGATGAATGAATTAAAGAAAATGCTTCTGTATTTGGGAAGCATTTGGGAAGCGAGGAACCATTACTTTCCTATTAAAGTTTGTGTGTGTGTGTGTGTGTGTGTGTATGTAGGTCTAAGTGTGTTCGGGTCTTTTCCCATGTAAAATTAAGAGTATCTTGGCGACGTTTCGGTGAGGTTGCCAAGATACTCTTAATCTTACACAGGAAAAGACCTGAACACACCTAGACCTACATACCTGTACCCGTGAAAATCTTCAAAAATATGTGTGTGTGTGTGTGTGTGTGTGTGTGTGTATGTGTGTGTATATATATACATACATATATATATATATATATATATATATATATATAGAAAGAGAGAGAGAGAGAGAGAGAGAGAGAGAGAGAGAGAGAGAGAGAGATGTAATATATACAACTTTAAAAGCACAAGTATAATGTGGGAAAATACCCAAACAAAGCTGAATACCATACATGTAAGCACCCACGAAAACTTAAGAAAACATATACATTATAGAGATAGAGATAGAGATAGACAGACAGACAGACAGACAGATATAGACAGATATAGATATAGATATAGATATAGATATAGATATATAGATAGATAAATATTATATAATATATAGATAGATATAGATAGATTCTACCCTAACCTGAGGAGGCTTGGAAGATAGGATCTTCAATAGTGAGATTCAATGAAATTGTACACAAGCACTCCTTGACATATGATCACAATTGAACCCAACATTTCTGTTGCTAAGTGAAACATTTGTGAAGTGAATTTTGCCCCATTTTACAATCTTTCTTGCCGCAGTTGTTAAGTGAATCACTGCAGTCGTTAAACCAATATGGTTGTAAAGTGAATCAGGCTTCCTCATTGACTTTGCTTGTCAAAAGGTCACAAAACGGGATCACATGTCCCTGGGACTCTGCAAAGGTTGTAAGTGTGAAAAACGGTCATAAGATACTTTTGCCAGTGCTGTTATATCTTCAAAGTAGTCACTAAATGAACTGTTGAAAATTGAGGCCTACTTGTAATTTTTCTCTATCTTCTGAACAATGAAGGGAAATAAATATTACAAGGGCATAGGATACTCATGGGGATGCAGTTCTCTTTGATGCAAATGTTTGCGAGCACTTGAGATCTTGTATGGGTGTGTCTCCTTAATAGCATGAGGCAAACTACATTTGCTGATGTATAAACTGAAACTTCAAGACTTTCATCCAACAGGGTTTACAGCAATTCTCCACAGCCAACTTACCATGGCCAACTTACCATGGCCAACTCATCCTGGCCAACTTGTCACAGCCAACTCATCATGACCAACTTGTTGCAGCCAACTCACCATGGCCAACTCCTCATGGCCAGCTTGCCATGGCCAACTCTGCAGCCAACTCACTGTGGCCAACTTTCCATGGTCAACTCGGCACGCAACAACTCACTGTGGCCATTTTTATGTAATTTAAATACTGACCATGATGTATTAAATACTGGCCATGGCAAGTTGTCCCATTTCACTTTCAATAATAAGACCACATTTATGTTTCATGAAAGAGGCAAAGATTGAGGGCTGCATGATTTGTATTAATGAGAAGGATTCAAAAGTCGTAATTAATCCCAGGGCCTTGTTGAGGTTATAAGTGATTTCTGTTCAGTTAACAGCTTGGGTTATTCTTTCTAATTGTTATAATTTGAGGTGATTTGGAGCATTATCCAGAGCCTTTCTGTGACAGCTTTTCCTCGCGATGCACATTGCAAAACACTTGAGATCAAGCCACAATTACCTTCAGGGTTGCATTTGCTGTGTGAAGTTTATTTTACCTATTTTTAGTAATATGTTGCAGATAGGAATGCTAACCGCATTCTCTCCTTTTTTTCAGAGATTGCTGAATACTATCTTCCCAGTTTTATTCCGAGGCTGAATCAAGAAAAGCACATAACAATAGTCTAATCAACGGCAAAATGGTGATAGCTCACAGAAACTTGAAATTCTTTGGCTCCCCTAAATGATGAACGGTGTTTTTTTTTATTCTATAGGTGCAACCTAGGCAAGCTAGCAACTATTCTCATTCAGTCTGAGGAAAGTATCCTACTTTCAAAATGACTTTCACAAAAGAAGAGAAAGTTTGTGAAATCTCCGAGATGAAATTTGGTGTTCTTGCATTTATGTATTGCAAGGTAGCCAAGCAATTAATGGCCTATTTTTGGAACAGCGGCACCTCCAAATTTCTGTATTTCTATTCAACTGAGAGAACACGTCATTGAGCAACTCTTCCCACTAGGCTCTTTTGGAGTGGGAAATGTGGGTAGACTGGGAGGCTTCAGGATGAAGTAAAGAGATGTGTCAGGTCCAAGAAACCAGAACAATGATCCAATGAGCTGATCTAAGTTACTTCTTTATGAGCCATGGTGGGACAGTGGTTAGAGTGAAGTACTGCAGGCTTCTTCTGCTGATTGCTGGTTGTCTGCAATTTGGCAGCTCAAATGTCATCAGGCTCAAGGTTGACTCAGCCTTCCGTCCTTCTGAGGTCGGTAAAATGAGGACCCAAAATTGTTGGGGGCAAAACTCTGTAAACTGCTTAGAAAGGGCTGTAAAAGCACTGTGAAGTGTTATATAAGTGCAATTGCTATTCCTTCCTTCTTTCCTCTCTTCCTCCTTCCTTCCTTCCCTCCTTCCCTCCCTCTCTCCTTTCCTCCTCCTTCCCACCCTCCCTCTCTCATTCCTTTCCTTCCTTTCTTTCTTCCTTCCCTCCCTCTCTCCCTCCTTCCCTCCCTCNTCCTTCCCACCCTCCCTCTCTCATTCCTTTCCTTCCTTTCTTTCTTCCTTCCCTCCCTCTCTCCCTCCTTCCCTCCCTCTGTCCTTTCCTCCTCTTTCCCACCCTCCCTCTCTCATTCCTTTACTCCCTCTCTCCCTCTCTCCCTCCTTCTTTCCTTCCTTCCCATCCTCCCTCCCTCCTTCATTCTTCCTTCCTTCCTTCTTCCTTCCCACACTCTCCCTCCTCCCTCCCTCCTTCTTCCTTTCTTCCTTCCCTCCTTCTACCTCCTCCCTCCTTCCTTCTCCTTCCATTCCTCTTCCCTCTTCCTCTTCTCCTTCCCCTTCTCCTTCCTCGTCTGCTGTTTTCTACCAAACTGGTCCTTTGGAAGTCAGTTTCAAAGAAAAGGGAGCATTTGATAGCAATTCCTCTTACTGCGAGGGGAAATCCTTGTCATTCAGCCTCTCTAATGATGTTGCCAAATGTCAAGGGGGGGGGGAAATCTTCTGAAACCCCTTCCCATTTCTTCTCTACTTGTATCTCATTATTTTTCCCTTGTCTGAAAAAAACAGAAGAACCTTCTGTGGAGGTGTTTTTGAAACAAAAAGACTTTGATTATCCAGTAATGAATAATGACAATTGATAAATCTTTCAGCCTGATGAGAACAGGAGCATTTTGGGGACCAGTGAGGCCCAGCACCCTCAGGGAGTAGCTAGGTTTGGTGTGGATCCTGCCTTAATATTTCAGGAGTTCCTCGTTTTGGAAGGGAATGCCGGGGGGGGGGGGGGNGGGGGGGGGGGGGGGGGGGAGAAAAAAAAACCCAGGAGATATAATTGTCCTAGTAATAATGGGCATTGGCGTAGGAGTGTAATAACAGGGGGATAGCTGGAAAGACATCAGTATTGTCAGAAAAGAATAATGGTAGTTCAGGCTTGAACAGTGGAGTCCTTGGTGCTCTCTGAGCTTGGTGGTTTTCTTGCAGATGTTTCATGACCTAACTAGATAACGTTCTCAGTGCACTGATTTAACGTAACCTGGCAGAATACAATAAGAGGAATTCAAATGGAATTGAAACCAATCCAAGATGACGACAGTTGATGGGGTCCATTGTTAAAAAAGAAAATGGTTTAACCTAGTTATAATGTCAGCTGCTACCTGATGCTTGCTATGCTCCACTACTACGTCGTGATATATTGGCATGGATTGTTTGGGGGAAAGGAAAGTAGAAACTGTGCCACCTCAAGGTGCTGCTCCAATGTCATCCAACTGGGAGAAGAGGGAGCTGCATACCAACCTGTGCTGAGATGGACCATTATAAAAACATCTTGCATGGACTTGATTGGCTGACAGTGGAGTGGGCAACAACGGGCAGTTTCAGGGAGAGTAGAACTTTAGGGATTTTGGTGTACAGTTCTGGCTTTGCATTACTGCAAACACCTTTAACAAAAGTATACCTTTTGCAATAAATGGGCCCAAGGCTAGTTTCTACCTAGAGGTTTAAGTTGTGGCAGGTCTGACATATGACTGGGTTGTGGTTATGACTGACATTCAAAGCTGTTAGGCATGAAGAATCAGGACTACATGTTAAGTTGGTCTGAGGGAGATGGGCAGTTTAGAAATAGAATAAGAAAGAAAGATAAAGACAAAATAAAGAGAGAAAGAGAGAGAAGAAAAAAGAGAAAGGAATAAAGAAAGAAAGAAAGAAAGAAAGAAGGAAGGAGAAAGAAGGAAGGAAGGAGAAAGAAAGAAAGAAGAAAGGAAGGAAGAAGAAAAAGAAAGGAATGAGAAAGAAAAAAGAAGGAAGGAAGAAAGAAGGAAGGAAAGAAGAAGAAAGAAAGAAAAAGATAGAAAGAAAGAAAGACAGTTCCAGATAAGCTGATTTATTATTCATGCCCTATACACAAAAATCTAACTCATAGTCTATGCTAAATTGGTGCTAGCTGAGAGTCAACGGAATTCAAAAAGGGCTGGACTTAGGCCATGTGTGGGAACTCCAGGCTGGTTCCTCTCTTGACTCTGCTTCCAAGCTCTGCTTCTCCGTCTCCTTCCAAGCTGGCTTCTGCACTTTTAAAATAATTCTAGCTACACACTTCCAGTTCATCTGGGGAATACCTATAGATGATTAATGGTGCCAGGCAGAAGGCAACTAGCCTTTTCAACCAACGAGGGAAATGTTTTTCCATGCTAGCTAAATGTGATGATTGCCTTATTCACCTTCCGAAATCCATCCTCTTGGTGTTATTCTTTCTCATGAGATACTTCTTGCTCAACGTTTCATTTTCTCTGATATGTAATACGAAATGGCGAGGATGGCAGCCTGACTGTGTTTGAAGTTCCTTGGAGTAAAAGAGTCAATTAATCTCAATTATAGAAAAGAAATCCAATCTCTAAATCTCTATTTAGATCAACATTCACTTGACAAGTAGCCAAAAATGCAACTGATCTCGATTGTTTATTTTGCTTACTTAGAAGCATTTATGGAGGTCAAATATTGTGGCTTTTCCTCTTGTTATAAGGAGCCTCTTAGAGTTGGGTTAAGAAGATACCGGCAGGGTCAGGTCAACAGATACTCTAAAACCCAGCCCAATGGTGTTCCCCTTGGCCCTTCCATTGCTTAGCTTTCAAGACATTAATAAATGTCTTGTTAACAGAACAGAACAGAACTTACTAGCAAATTACTAAAAAATTTTGAATCCCACCACTGGAACTGTGTATATCTTCTTTAACAAAGAATGCAGAAGCGGTTGCAGGAACCAGAGGTTTCATTAAAAGGGCAGATTATAGATCAGGATATCATAACATAAATCGTGCCTCACTTATAAATCCAATCCAGATTTAAAAGAGTTTGAATCTCATAGTCAAAACGCATGTTTTATAATTTTTTCCCCTTTCAGCTATGGTTGCTTTCCAAAAATGTCCTTCAAGGTTCTCCTGGCAGCTTCTATTGTTCTTGTACTCTCCATGGAATTCACGTCAGAGATGGTGTTTTGCACAGTACTTTTGGAGAAAGCAGAATTGATCGAGTTGAACCCTGAAGAGAAATCACTCCGTAGGACTCTGATATTGTAATGTTCCTCCTGCAAAAAGCATTCTCTGCATAATGAAAACATGTGTGCAATATACAGCTATATCAAAGCTGTGACTTCAAGGGTGGAAGGCTTTCAAATTCCACCTGGTGTCTCTAAAATGCAAAACATTGACTTCAAAGCCACACAAGATTGTCTCCCTAATGCAATTGGTAGTCCTTCCATTTTTAGATACAGCGTAGATGTAAGATTGGAGAAGAATGCTAACTGTTTTTGGACCAAAATATCTTTCATTTCACTTATTTTTGATCCTTATCTGAAGGACAACTATAGTTTTCCTTCCTACAGGACCAAGGTCTGCTCTGTGTAAATTTAATCCAATCCACCGTAAATTTTTTTTTTACATGTGTTTTGGTCCCAAAAATAAGGAAAAAAAATGGGGGAAAGCATCTATTGTGCTGCACAAACTTAAATTTCTCATTAAATTTCCAAACATACAAAAATAACCCAAAATAAACAAAGGCCAAGATTGCTGAAAATCAACCCCATTATATCCAGTTCCTTGTTTTGTGTTCTGTTAATAGAATCTATATATAATATATAAAAAAAATAATATTTTATATATTATATATTTATATAATAATAATATAAAATAAAAGTACCTTCATTTTTTCATATTTCCCCTTTTATGAAGCATAAACCCTGATGTGCTTCCTGGACCCACACTTGCTGATCTAAATACTTCCTAAAATGCCCAGACTTAATTCTGACTAATCTAGAATAGAATGCAGGTTTTGATTTCACATGTTTTCGAAACGTCCTTCTACTGATGTTTCGTCTTTGTAAATAAAAGGGATGCCTTTCCAGAAGAGATTAAGAGAAGTGGCTGAACACGAGAAAGGTTGATAGACAGTGGCCAAAGTAAAACTAGAGCTCTCAATGAGTGTTGTAGAACTATTGTTACATTTCTAATTGGGATCAGAATTCTGGATGGAGAAAATATTCCACAGGTGAGTTAAATAATGGCGTGGATGAAATTCATACACCTGGAAATGCAATATAGTTTAAGAACTATATAAAGGAGAATATTGGTAGCTTGGAGTTGAAATGAAAAGTCCTTGGTGCTCTCTGAGCTTGGTTGCTTTCTTGCAGATGTTTCATGATTTAAACTATCATCAATGCTAGTCAGTGGAACTGATGATGTTGCCTAGTTTGGATCATGAAACAACTACAAGAAAACAATGAAGTTTGGAGACCATTGAGGGCTCCTCATAGTTTGAGAAGTTATCCAACAGGTATGTTCAGAATTTTGGTTCAGAACAAAATTCAGAAGATGAATTTTGCTTCCTTCCTTCCTTCCTTCCTTCCTTCCTTCCTTCCTTCCTTCCTTCCTTCCTTCCTTCCTTCCAGGATGGGAGGGAGAGAGGGAGGGAGGAAAGATCTCCGTTATTGATGTTTGCTTTTTCAATTAATTGCCACTTAAGAGAGTTCATACCAGTGAATCTACAACTAGGTTGATGTTCCTTTCTCTCAGTTGAAAGAATGCAGTATGGGGTCAAATTGTGCATTATAGATAATTTGCAGCCAATTTCAAAATAAAATATTGCTAAACCTCATTTGAGAAAAATTGCTCACTTCCAATCAATGCATTTCTGCACATAAAGCTGTGTGGGTAATACCTAAAAATAAACAAACATTTCTTTCTGGTATTACACATTGAGTATCATTCTCTGGGAATTCTGAATTTATTATGTGGCACGGAACAGGGACAGGAAAGGCTGTGAGTCATAATGTGCGCAGCATGGCATTTTTATGTTGAAATGATAATCTCTGTGATTGTATTTCAAGCTCTGTTTTTTGGAATAGCCTCAATGGGAATCTTTCAGAGATTATGTAGGCTATTTGTCTTTCTTCTTCCATCTGCCTATCCATGTTCTAACCCAGTGATTAGATCAAGCTGTCCAAGTTCTTTGGGCTGGAATCCTATACACATAGCAAAACATAAAATGTCTCCCTTAGGATCCTGGGATATTATCCATGCATAGTATAAATTTCCCTCGCCACCTGTCGGAACATCTCTGGGATAAATTTTATTTCTTTTTGATTTAGTTTGTTTTGATCTTTATAAAGTCACTTTTGGGAAGCAGGGTTTCCAGTTAAGATGGTGAACATGCAAATGGATTGCTGATTAATTTTAAATAAGAGAAGTCAGCTTGGGTTGCCTTGTAGAGGATGTAAATCAAAAGTCCTCGGTAGGTATGTATTTTAAGAGGGGTAAAAAAGTTCATTTTATTTCCTTGTAAAAATTCATCACAACAGAAGGGGGAGAGGAATACAGAAGGAAAAGATGGCAAATTACAACAGAGACCATCTGGTGAGGCGGCAACCTCGCTGAGAGGTGAGGTTGGACATTTTCCATTGATTAAGCAATGTTTGAGGGCCATTTAGGGAAAATAATTAAGAAGGTTGGTCATGAAATATCTACAGGCAACCACCAAGTTCAAAGAGTACCAAAGACCTCACACTTTAACCCTGAGCTACAAATAAATACTCTCTTCTATCAAAAAATGTGAGGTTCCTCCTTGCTCTATTAGGCCAGACTCAGCTAAGTTTCTTCAACATACAAGTTCCTTTTCTTATCTGGAAGCAAAAAAAACAACGACTTACACCATTTAAAAGGTTTAAGGTTTAAAATGGGTAGATTTGAAATTCAAGATTTATTGGGAATTACCCTAAGAGAATTATATAACTATACATGAGAAAAGTGAAGATGAATCAAGAGATATTAAGAGGGTCTTATTATTAATTTGTTCTTTTTTATATATCTCCTAAATGAAATAGAAAATATAATTGACTAAAAATAGAGACCATACTGAAATTTTATAATGAGAATATTATATTATAATTAAAAGTAGGGGAATGAAATTTTATTTAAATTACAGGGGTAAAATTTGGTTTTGTGAAAATAAAGAAAAAATATGAAATGGTTATATGAATAGTGTTGGAATAAATATAAGATATATTGTAGATTGAGGATATAGCCATGTGGATCCTAAATACATTAATTTTACTCTAATTTAATTTTTTTAGTGTTTTATTATATAATGGTCATGAGTTAAATAATGAAGATAATAATGTATAAGGTAAAAATAAATAGGTAGGTAGCTGAAATGGAATAAATAGGGCACAAGAATTGAAATATATGTGAGGAAATGAATTTTGATATTTAATTATGAATTAAAATATGAAATGGAACTTTATTTGAAGATTAGTGGAGTGGATAATAATTTGATGTGATGTTAAATAAGAAAGTTGAAAACGTAGTATAATTATGTACAAATGTTGTAACTGGAATCCGTGGCTCACATGAAGAGATGTGTAAAAAACAAACAAAAAAAACTTTATTAAATTAAACCATTTAAAAGCAGGAACTATGTAGAGCATGATTATCATGGAGATGCTTTGTGATGTCCCAGATCTGCTAAGGCAAATATGAACATTTGTCCAACAGCAGGATTGCTCTTTGAGCCCTTAGATCTAAGAACTACTGGACGGTCATACTTTATTCTGTGAACAAAGAGAAACCTGAGGGGAGGAGGACTCTGGGGTTTTCCATCAAATGCTTGGCACAATCCTGCTCTCCCTCAAGAAGGAATTAATGAGCTCTTTCCCATGGAGACTTGGAGGGAGCTTGAAATGGTTCAGTAGCATTACTGATTTCATTTTGGAGATCTACTCCAGGAAGCCATGAATAATTAATCTTTATTTGCATATCTAGGGCTTTCTTTTGTGAAAAATCAGGCACTCTTCCCCTCCCACCTTCAAAAGAAAATTTCAGTGTAACCAAACAACAATGGACAAATAGATTATGCTAGCTCTCTTGGGCATCTTCTGTATTTTTATGATCCATTACAAAGCTAATGCAAGTTTAGAGGAACATGAAGGAATGCTTGGGGGGGGAAATACGCCCTTTGAAAAATGCTGGAAAACTGATATGGAAGATCAAATGGTTCTTCTTAGACAAGAGGTCCTTCCCACCCAAAAAAATATATATGATTTTCTAGAAGTATCTTGGATTACAATGATCATCATTTGTAAGCAGAAGAACAACTTTGGGAGATAATAAAAATTGTGGTCCAATGTAAGTCAGGAGAACTGGTTTAGAACTATTATTTTAGAAAAAGAGAAGATCAGAGGAGGTATTCAGCAGGTTCTGATCAGTTCTGGAGAACCAGTAGCGGAAATTTTGAGTAGTTCAGAGAATTGGCAAATACCACCTCTGACTGGCCCCACCACCATCTATTCTCCGCCTCCCATTGAGTCCCTGCACTGGAGTACGGAGCTGGAAAGCAGGTTCGTGGGGTGAGGAGGGAAGGGGGATTATCCTTCCCCTGCCATGCTCACCAAGCCCCATCACACCTACCATGCCACACTACGTCCACCAAGGCGACAGAACCAGTTGTAAAAAAATGTGAATCCCACCACTGGAGAAGAGGAAAAGAAATATATATGATGCAAATGTAATGGGGAATAACAGCCGTGGATGGTAGGAAGCCAGGAGAGAAGACAGCTGTAGTTTTATTAGAAGCAGGGATTCCAATTTAGGTATTGTAAATGTATTACCCACGTCTGTATCATTGGAAAAAGAAAAGTAAACTTACATGCTGGAAGCCAGCAATTGGTCTTTGCAGGTCTCATGCAATCTTCATCCTAATGAATCATCCACCTTCCAGCGATGACCTGCCTCAACAGGGGTGACAGGGCAGCCATCCCTGGTGTCTGAAATTGTTGGACAGAAAAAATGAGGACAGTGTAAAACACAGAAGAGCAAAAAAAATAAGAAAGAACACACACACACACACACACACACAAAACCCTTGCAGACNACAGTGTAAAACACAGAAGAGCAAAAAAAATAAGAAAGAACACACACACACACACACACACACAAAACCCTTGCAGACCTTCAATATCTCTATCTAGTGTTCCATTCCTAGGTGTTTCATGCAACTCGCTATTCATTTGATAGGAAATTACTCATCTGAAGCATGGGTTTTGACACATTATTTAGTTTCTTACAAATTATTTTTCTTACATTCTCCTACTGGCTCAGTTGGGTTTTTCCTCCACTGGAGTTTTGCTTTTTTTTTTTTTTTTTT
>BHFT01004834.1:105246-142737 GCA_004320025.1 Laticauda laticaudata
TTTTTTTTTTTTTTTTGATCTACCTTTTAAGGAAAATAGATTTTTTTGGAGGGATGACACTTTCATCTGTTAAGCTCTTTTTATCTCCCTGTCTTTGGAGAGGTTAAACTTTCTCCCAGTTTCTCTTTAAGTGCACATAAAAATACTTTTTCTGCAGACATCCCTGGAAAAGAAACACAGTGAAGTGGTACCCTTTGGGACGATGGGATTTAATTGGTGAGTTTGCTCTTGGGAAGTTGACCTGCCAATCTAAACCATCATAACATTGCTGATCCAGGGGAAACAAAACAAAACAAAAATCCAAAGTTCATAATTGAGCAACATTTTCTCAAAAGAACTGAAATGTAGAAGATCAGATCTCAACTGAACACTATATTTTGATTATAGAAATGGTTTGACAATGGTATCCATTATTCAGTGTATGAATGGGCGGGCTGTGGCCCCAAAGGAAAAGTGTCATGCCACTGTCTGAATCCTAGGAGGAAGATGACCAACAGACAGGGAGTGGGAGTGTGGTTCTGTTGGCTATAGAGGAAACTGGGGAAGGGCAAAGTCCGGCTCGGAAGAGCAGGGGAGAGATAGAACAAGGGAGAGGCAGTTCAGAGGAAGACCCAGGACCACCCTCTCTTCATCCTAGGGCATGCAGGGAAGAACGGAGAAAAGAGTAACGTAGGTTGCATGGCTTATTGGGGAGGAAAGGGCCCTGATTCCCTTCATTAGCTGCAGCTGGGAAGAGAATTTAAAAGAGCTGTATGCTGAGTGCAGTGTCTGCTGGGTACAAACATGTGGTTATGTTGTGTTGACTTTGCTTATCTGTGTTCCTGGTGTCTTTCCAACTGTGTTAAGCTATTGCCATGCCTTCATATCTGGAATTCTTGCTCCTGGGGACGACCTGATTAATGGAGTAAAACGGAACTAACCTGAATATCAATGTCAAAAACTTGACCATGTTTTGGACTTGACTCTGCAGCCAAAGGCTGTTCCTGGGAGAGTTTTTTCTCAAGCCAGAAAGTAACCAGGACATTGGGGGCAAAGTTGGAGTTAATAAAGGGACATCTACTGATTATCTGACTGTGTTGCCTTTGTGCCATACCCCAGGTCATCAAAGAAAAGTATGAGTAGGTAGCCCAGAAACATTCTCATCTCTGGGGTCCGTCTTCAGGCAACAGTGCTTAAATCCAGCAATTTCCACTTATTTTGAGGGTCTGCAAATGGAATACAATAGCTGCGTTAAAACACATCCGGCCTTACAATTCTTCTCCTATCAATGGAAAACAGATCCAAATTTCTGGCTATCTCCTCCAATTATATCACTGACCAATTATATCATTGACCAACTAATTGACCATTGTTGAAGACCTGATATTTCACAGTGTTTCTTTTCTGGGGATGTTTTGCCAAGTGGGCTTTTGTTGAGACAAAATCTAGTGTCCCATCAACTTCTCTTGGTTCTTGAGCTTATCCTCCGAATCTGTCATTCAGGATGTTCTCCAATGTTGCTCATAAGAAGGAGAAACCTAACAAAGAAAAATTTGGGAAAGTCTCCTTCCCTTACAGTGTCCATACACACAGTGAAATTTCCCTTACAGTGTCCATACACACAGTGCTATTGCTCTGGGGTTTTTTTGGTGGTTTTTTTTGCTACGATGACAGAGCCTAGCAATTGATTGCCCAACATGTAAGATCCCAAAGCAACTGTCAAGCCCTTTTCTACCTGGTTAGTCTTGGTTAAAGATGTGCTGTCTTAAAAGCTTTTTGATGACCCAGTCAGGAATTACACTGGCCTAAAACACTTTGCTGGTTTATCATCATCTTTCTCTCTTACTTAATTTTCTGCAACAAATGCCTTTGTTCTCCATTACATTGCACAAGTCAGATGAAGATATGACCTCCAAGTTTCCAAGTTGGCCTCTTTCTTAGCCTTAGGAGTGAAATCTACAGCAGATATTTCCATGTAGGTATGTTAGCAGAATTCTCGTAAGGTTGATGCAGGAAGGAAAAGGTGAGTGTATTTATGAAACTTCAAGATGTATTGTTTGGTTTCCAGCATTAGGAATATTCAACCAATACAACCAAACAGTTTGAGAACTCTGCAAGCTGAGAGCCACACAATTGGAGGTGAACAGGTTGAGGAAAGCTGCTGTGCACAGCTGCTTGTTTTTATTTAAGATACAGAAAAGGTTCATGTGGCCATTGAAACATCAGTAGCACAATGAATGTGTCAGTGTTCCAATGAAACTCCCCATTTTCATTCAGCACTGAGAAACAAAGTTCATCCAAGTAAGAATTTATTTTAGAAGTCATTCTGGCACATCTACGAAAACCTGAATCTGAAAGTTTCAGGTTTTCCATTCCCAACTGAATTAAAAAATCCATCTCCTGCACCCACCAGTCCATTACATGGCCCAATCAACCATCATCCCAACTGGAGACATCCTTTCAGACAGTCCTTTCCAGGTGCAGGGTAACATGTCCTTGACTCTCAGAGAAAGAATGTTGTTGAGTCTAATCTTTCACCTGTCTATGAAATCTTCCCTCCCAAATTCCTAGGCACTAAAATGTTGCAGCCTCGAAGCTTCTAAGTAGAAAGTGGCTTCCAAGGCTGACAGGGTGAATATGTGTTTTGCAAGCAAAAACTATAAGAGTCAGTTTCCAGAAGCTTGCAACTTTCCAATTCTGAACCTGTTTTGCAAACTGACAATAATCAGAAGCATACAAGGCAAATTCTTTCAAGCCTGATGAACAACAAATGTCCTTATCTCAACAAGATTCCACTTGTTTTCTGTGTAGAAGATCCTGAGGTCACCTTAGGAGAAGACTGACATTTTCTTGAGATGCCGCATAACTTAATATTGGTTTCTCTGTGTCCTGTGAGAAAGTCCCAAGTGTCTTCTGCCACAATCAATAAGCCTTCTGCTCTTTAAGTAGAGGTGGAAGTTCAAACAAGCGTTTTACACATCACAACAATTGCAACTGTGCACCAAACCGTTCCCAGAGGTATTTAACAAACCACACAACCCAAAGATGAATGGCAAATCTGTGCTACCAGCAAAATGTTGTGGAGATTGATGTCAACTTTAAAGCAGAGGTGAGGGAAGGCATGAGATTTGAGAGATGACTATCAGAAAATAATGAGGATGAACAAGTCAAAGAAAAGTTTCAGTCTTTTCCAGGTCTGATAAATCATCAGTGCCAGAAGGATGGGATTTAGTCAATGGGGATAAATAAAGATGCCTTTAATAATGAAGAAACCTAAGAATATTTTGATGTGACATAAACAGCTACAGGGAGAAAAAGGAATCAAGGTATCTTGAGTAGAAAGTGATGAAGGCCACCATGTTTTCATTACAAGCTGCTCGTAAACATTTAATAAGAGCCTAGCTGAATGTTTAGGGGGAAGGAAACTCATTATAAAGAACACACCCTCACAAATGTTGGAGGAGGGGCTGTTTGTGTGTCTGCGTGTTACTGTTTCTAGTGTAAAATATAACAGTGGGATCAGAGAAAGTGGAAAGTGACTGATTATGTTGTTATCTGAAAAAACACACACCCAAGTTTATAGAATCACAGTGCTGGAAGATTCCATAAAGGCTTTCAAAGCACTACCTGTAAGGGAAAGAGTGGCAGAGGCTGGAGGTGGAGTGAAAAGAGTCATCAGCCTGGAATCCCTATGTAGTCACAAGTGGACTAAATCTAGAGGGGGTATTCAGCAGGTTCGGACCAGTTCTGGAGAACCGGTAGCAGAAATTTTGAGTAATTCAGAGAACGTCGTTTAGGGTGGAGACTGACCTCTAATTACAGTATCCTTCCCCAGCCACGCCCACCAAGCCACACCCACAGAACCAGGAGTAAAAAAATTTGAATCCTACCACTGACAAAGTCCAACCACCTTTGATTTCCATTGACCCTTACCTAGCTCCTAGTAGGTGCCAACAATTAGTTGAAAAGATTCCTGTGCAACAGGCGTGAGTAACAATAAATCAGCTTAACTAGGCCTTGGCTCATAGACTTGATCTTTCATGCCTAACGCTACTTCAATTAGAATTGAAGGACCCAAGTCAAATCTTTCTTGACAGATGACTCCCCAGTCTTTGCTTGAATACATCTACTCAAGAGAAGCTCACCTTCAGAATGAGAAAGATCTATTGAGCTTCTTTTAGGTCCAGGTTCCCTATATCTTTCCAGACTTCCTGCAGCTGAAGGCTATATCCCAGAGGTTGTACTCAGCAGGTTCTGAACAGTTCTGGAGCACCGGTACCAGAAATTTTGAGCAGTTCAGAGAACCATCAAATACCACCTCTGACTGGCCCTGCCCCCATCTATTCTCCGCCTCCCATTGAGTCCCACCTGATTGGCTGGATCTTCTTTGGATGCCCTGCACAGGAGAATGGAGCTGGAAAGCAGGATAGTGGGGTGGGAAAGGGAATGGAGATTTTGCAGTAACCTTCCCCTTCCACACCCATCAAGCCACACCCACAGAACTGGTAGTAAAAAAATGTGAATCCCATCACTGCTATATCCAGTTTTGAGAACAAAAAGGGCAAGATCTGGGATTTTACTGGAATGAATCTGCATTTTCCTTCTCCTAAAACTGGTAGGGCTTCTCTGAGTTTTAAACATCTAGCATTGGAAAGGCTGAATTATACCATGAACCAATTTCTGCTCCATTCCTGGGTCAACAGGATTTGAAAGTGAATATACTTGCCAGTAGCAAATATTTCTTTCCTTGATGTATATATGGCTTTTTGTTCCAACAGAACACATTTACAATTTCAGAATCTCTGCATTTCTTCTTTCTCTCTCTGACCAAAGGATAGAACTAGATTAATCTCACTCCATTTTAATCTTACCCTAGGAAGTAGAAAAGTTGAATTCTACAGGTTCACTCAATTATACTGATGATGTTACCTAGCTGGGCAATGAAAGGTCAGCAAGCAAACAATGGAGCTCATAGAGCACCAAAAATACAAATAATTATAACCGAAGTTTAATTGAATTTGGGCTTTAAATTTAAATTTTTTCAAAAGTTCTTTTCTTATTGCAGCCTTTTTAAAACACTGCAAGTCTACCGACTCCACCCCTACATTTTGAAAGTCCAGTATCAAAAAACATATTTTGTGAGTTAAATCATCCCTAAGCATTTTTTTTGCAAATGCATTCTAAAGGAAGCCTCATTAATTTCTCAGATACATATTGGTGTATTAATGTTTAGATTTCTAACACACAAAAAGGAATTATTCAAATGCATCATTATATCAGCCAGCAGTTTGAATTAACATCTCTAGCTTCCCTGAGAGCTCAAGAGACATTCATGTTTGGAAGAAAAAAAAGGGGGCTGACCTTTTGACTACTAAAATATTTATTGGCATTCAGAGAATTCTGCTCATAAAAGATAGATTTGGTATTTGTAAGGTCTTCGGGCATGTTGTCTACAGGAAATATTAAATCTGATTAGTTTAACTGTCTTCTTGACTCATTCTTCAAAAGCTGAACCATCTTGGATATGTTGTTCCACCAAATGTGATTTTGTGTTTGCTTGGTTCTTTTTAACCATTTTTCTCATTCTCTTTCAATGGATACTTGCCCATCTTCTCCTGCTGAGAATTCTTTCATCTCTTAGTTCATAGACAAATTCATTCATAATGCGAATGGGGAAATGGTTGAAGTTGTAGACTAGGCCAAGTCAAAAATGATACTCAATTTCTGAAATTGGACATTTAGACAGATCAGCTGTCAGTAAACACATAGATATCAACCACATTTACATACCATTTAAAATCTTCAACCCAAAGTCAAGGGAAAAGATCAGGATGAGCTAGAAAGTAGGGTTAAGTATATCATCCATTTAGAATCCTTGCATTTCCACAAGAGACTCAAGTCCAGTGCTTCAGGAATTGACCTTTATTTAGCACCATACAGGTAGCAACAACAAACACTTCAGTGCTTTTGAACTCAGCAAAGGCCCCTTGTGCCTGAACAGGCCCTGAGTTCATCTCTTTAAAGCCTACACTCCAATAGAAAGGAAGCAAAAACAAAGAGTGTTTTGATAATAGTTCTTTTTTTTTTTTTGTTCGTTCTGACCATCCCGTTTAGTCCTGTTATGAATAGCCAGCAAACTTTACTCCCTCTTGCCCTGATGATGGTACCTAGCTTGGAAATAAGACCCCTGCAGGAAAACAACCTCCGAGGAGATGAATCTAACAGTTCAACTCTGACCAAGAGACATTCTCCCCTCTTGAAACTGGTCATTGCTACCTTATAAGGCAGCAGATTTCAAAGTATGGCTAGGATTTCTTGTTCCAAACCAAATCCTGGTATCAAAATCATACCCATAATCCCCTGATCTTCGAAAGGACCTGGACTTTTTAAGGAATCTTTCTTGACATAGTTGGAATGTCCTCCTCACTGTTTTTTTCACTCCTGGTTCTTGACAAAAAGACAAAGTCTTTGGACAAAGATGGTCTGTTTTATCAATATCCCTGAGCAGATCATGGGAGATACAACCTAATTTCCATTTAAATAAAGTGGGAATTGAATTGGGTATTCAGGCAGCCCCAGTTTTGCAGCCAAATGCTAGGCCTGTCAACATTAGGGTCATTCAAAATATTCCCTTTTTTGTGAGCTCCTGAACTGAAGAGCAGATAAGCTTGTTTGAAGTTCAGCAGAGAAGGGAAAATAAATTCAAGCGTCATAGTTTTCTGTTACCTTTCAGTTTGTTTTCCTTAAATAAAAATTGCTAATTGGCTCATATAACTTTTGGAGATGACTCACACAACCTGTATGGTGCCTGCTCTCCCCTGCCCCATTTGTAATCTACAAATGTTGTTAATGCAAATGCATTAAATTCACTTTTGTGTTGGCCACATTCCAAGTTTATATAATCAGAGAAAACAATTTGAAGACCTATTTCATATGAATAAGGGTAGGCTATGGCTAATGTCTCGATTATAACTTTCTGAGAAGTTAGTAATTATTTTGTCTCTGACTTTCAAATCACCTCTGAACAAGTCACAAAAGTGTAGCTCTCGAAAAAAATAAAAAAAGAAAACTGAAATGCTAATATTTAATGACTAATCCGACTTCATTTGATGAGAACTTGCTTGGGCATGAGGGAGAAAGGGGAAAAAAAGAATTCAATTAAATGCTACAAATCTTTGCTTCCCTTCTTATTAAATATATTGTAGCATTGTCCAAAAAGGCAAGTGTCAATAGCAAAATAAATAAATAAATGTGCCAGCAACAATATATTTATGTGTTTGTTTGTTTTGCAAGGTTTGCACACTAAATTGCTCTCTCAATTGCTTCAGCAACTAAGTCTAAACCATAACGATGAATGATTGAATCTCGTCGAACAAAGAGAAGATGACAAATTTCATGAAAATAAAATGGGGCATGTTTGTGGGGAAAACATGCCACTTTATGAGAGAAAATCCACTCATGAGAAGAGAAGAGAAGAGAAGAGAAGGGAAGGGAAGGGAAGGGAAGGGAAGAGAAGAGAAGAGAAGAGAAGAGAAGAGAAGAGTTGGAAGGGACCTTGGAGGTCTTCTAGTCCAACCCCCTGCCTAGGCAGGAAACCCTACACCACTTCAGGCAAATGGTTATCCAATCTCTTCTTAAAAACTTCCAGTGTTGGAGCATTTACAACTTCTGGAGGCCAGTTGTTCCACTGACTGATTGTTCTGACTTTCAGGGAATTTCTCCTTAGTTCTAGGTTGCTTCTCTCCTTGATTAATTTCCATCCGTTGTGTCTTTGTCCTGCCCTCAGATGCTTTGGAGAATAGCTTGACTCCCTTTTCTTTGGGGCAGCCCCTGAGATATTGGAAGACTGCTATCATGTCTCCCCTAGTCCTTTTTTTTTCATTAGACTAGGCCTGCCTGGTTCCTGCAACTGTTCTTCATATGTTTTAGCCTCCAGTCCCCATATCATCTTGGTTGCTCTTCTCTGCATTCTTTCCAGAGTCTCTACATCTTTTTTACATCATGGCGACCAAAACTGAGTGCAAGAATTGTCAGTCTTGCAATATATTCCTTCTCTTTCTGCAGAAAATCTTCTCCAAATCCTTGGATAGGCAAAGGGCTCACACTCAAGATGATGAAGTTGTGGGCCCTTGAATCCCAAGTCTTGAAATAACCTAACAACTGAGAACTACAATTTGCCACCCCATCTGTACAGACTGGAGGTTTAATTACCGGAAGCAATTAATACTTAAGCTGATCAATCACAAATTTTATTCTAATGACTATAATGTTGAGCTTTTCATTAACTGATAATTAAATCCTTTGTTGAGAGCACTGAGGACTATTCCTTTTCTAAGAGCAAGTGGTTCAGCTTTCATTTGAGGGTTTCTAAGTAAAGATTTTTGTACGTGCTAATGGGTGGTTGGGCTCTCCAGAAGGAACACAGAGGCTGTTCTATGACAGATAATAACATGGGTGGTATTAATTTGTGTTATGATAGCATGGCATAGTGGTTACCATAGAAGAGTAAGGATGATTAACCTGCTAGTGCAATGCTTCCTTACAGAGTAGTTGCAACTGCTTGAGATCTGTCAGATCTGTGTATCTGCTGTTCTTCAAATGGAAGAAAAAGGGTGTGGTTTTGACACAGTTAATTCTTTTCCACTCGATGTAACCTAAATATCTTAGGTCTTGCATTGAATCTGTATAAACTTTTACATGAATTATAGCTGTTGCCTGGCACCCCAGATGCCTGGAAAATTCTCACCACCTGGAAAGTTTGAAAGAGGAGAAGGAGCCATACAGATTCCAACACTGAAAGAAAACTCCTGGGAACCTCTCTCCCAGAGATGAGGAGAAATAACACGTTTGCACTTGCGGATTGGTGGAATTCACATCGGACTACGGGGAAGGGTTCTAATTCCCTTTAACTGAACTGCATGCTCTGAGGGATATCAAACCCTGCTTTGAATGTTGACTTGCTTTTTCCATCTTCAATAAAAGATTCCTTTCAAAATACAAGATTTTCAAGAGTTCATACTCAATTTTGAAAGGGGGAGAGTCCAGTCCTTACAATAACCTTTCTATAAGGTAGTGTTGGAAGAAATATTCACCCGGTTGAGTTCTAAGCTGGGAGAAAAGCACTGGAGACAAAATGGAAGCTAGAGGCTGATTGGAAAGATGGTTTAATGATGAACAGAACCACCAAGCACATGGTTCTGGGCAGCTGACCACATGGAGTTGAGAGTGAGAGGTTTTTATACTTTGCATTTGAGCTTCCTGTTCCTTTGCAAGAATATGTATTCTATTGGCTGTTGTCAGACTCCCAGGTGCCATGTACAAATCCTAGGAGTTTGTCTGAGCTAAGTTTGGTTGAAGTTTGGGCTGATGCAGTGAAGGGGCTTGTTGGGCAATTCCTATTGTGGCTGAGGGCTAACCCTACCTTTGTTCAGACCTTGCTGCAGGGAGTAATGGATTACCAAATCTACATTTCTAAAAGCTGGCCCCATTTTAGTATTTGCTTGGGGAAGGGGCAGGAAGCTGTGAGTTTCTGTCTCCCTTAAGATTGTTATTTTTAATTAGGGGAAATATTTTAACCTGCCTTTTTAAATGTTTCTCAAATTTTTCATTCTTCTAAGAGAGGGGTGGGTGCTAACTTTTTACAGTAGGTTTGCACAAAAACAGCAACTTTCTCCTAGGAAGGAGAGGAGGGAAAAGAGCCATGAAATTTCAGTTCTGAGAAGAAGCATT
Source organism: Laticauda laticaudata (assembly GCA_004320025.1). Lineage (NCBI taxonomy): Eukaryota > Metazoa > Chordata > Lepidosauria > Squamata > Elapidae > Laticauda > Laticauda laticaudata. Next base: position 114,955 of record BHFT01004834.1, read on the forward strand.
TCAAGGACTCCAGGAATGTTGTAGGACGTGATAATTTGAAAGCTAGTTTTCTTACACCAAACAGAATCAAGACAGGATTTTTTTGAGTTTCTATCTCATACTTTTACTTTTTCTGGACAGAGTTACCATTTCTCCTCCCTTAGGAATTCCTGCACGTCTTCTTAAAGGTCATGTCTATGTTCCTCTAGAACATAGAGGAAAAATTCCCCTAGAATTTTTAGAAGAAAGCCATGAGAAAATTCTCAAGGAAAGCAATCGAACAGTAAAATAATCCAGATTCTTGCTTCCAAAATATTTATTTACTGTTTTGGATAATCAACATTGCCAGTTAGGTTTTGGCCAGAGGAAACCATGAGAGTTGCCTTCAAGAAGTGAGGAAGAATGAAGGAAATACAAACCAGTGCTAAGACATGTGTACAGAACAGAACAAGTATTCAAGGAGAGAAGCAACCTAGAACTAAGGAGAAATATCTTGATAGTTAGAATAATTAACCAGTAGAACGACTTGCCTCCAGAAGTTGTAAATGCTCCAACACTGGAAGTTTTTAAGAAGAGATTGGGCAACCATTTGTCTGAAATGGTATAGGGTCTTCTGTTTGAGCAGTAGGCTGGACTAGAAGACCTCCAAGGTCCCTTCCAACTCTGTTATTCTGCTATTCATTGCTCTGAATGGAGTTTGTCCTATCTTTATGTGAATACTTCAGAAACACATCAACGATAGGGTTAATTTGGATCTATTTTTCTAGAGTGATACAGTCCCATTGCAGAAATACCAGAGGTGAAGAGTCACCAGTCTGGAGAGATTGATATTTACAAAGCAAATGGAAGTATGTACGTTTTAAGAGATTGGACTCTGAGCAGAAGGAAAAGGCCATCCAAGTTTGCTGTGAGAATTAGTGCGACAACACGGTTGTTTGATTTGCTTTGATAAATCTTCAGAGTAATGAAATTTAAGTCAGCCTCATTAGCATATTTAAATTCATGGGATGAGCTCCCCTGGCTAATTCCTCTGTTGATTCACTTGGCAAAAAACAAAAAGATCCACGGAACTGAAATTGAGTCCATGGGAGATTTTCTTCAATTCCTGGCTGAATCTTTCCTTTCCTACCTGCTGATGAGAAAATGTGATGAGCTGGACAGAGGATGCGCGTCTCATTGTGAAACAGTGGCATTAAGTCTGACAACACATTGTTCTTAACAGTTTAATCAAAAGGGACTTGGAGCATTGGCACAGACTGAAAATATTGCAAACCCAAGGTTTGATTGATTGATTGACTGATTGACTGGAGCCCACCACATTCAGATTGACCTTTGGCCATTTACTAATATATAGGGAACCCAGTTTGTGCAAAGATAGCAATAGAGATCAATGTAATCCTAGTAAGGGTACTTTTGAAAACCACCTGAAGTTCTCAACAACCCAGAAGCCTCCAGCTCTCTTTAAAAAGTTTAGATACAAATTTGATATTTAAATGATTGAACTGATCTAGTATCTCTTTCCCATATAGTATGGGCTATCCAGGGTGATAATCACAATCTGTTGCAATTTCTGACAATGTATCTGGTGCAATCATCTGAATTTATTGCAAAGTCTAATGCAATCTCCCAAGCATTAACCAGGTCTAAGTTTGCTTAATGGTCAAAATTACTACCACCTGGATTTGGTATCTTCAAGTGTTGTATCTTCAAGATGGATGTCTGCCACTGAGGAAGCTTCTTAGATAAGAAGCAAAACAATTTTCAAATGAAAAAACAAACAGACAAGAAAGTCCAGAAAAAGCACTTTTGGGACAACCATGAGCTGGATGATTGAGAATCTCCATAGACACCCCAAAAGGATTCTTTAAAAAAACAAAAACAAAACCACAATGTTATGTCTCAGGAATTCACAATCATACCTTCCTTGAGCATATGTCCCTGTGGATCAAGGCTCTTCAGACGTGTCAAATTTAAGACTTGTGGACTTCAACTCCCAAAATTCCTGAACTAACATGATTGGAGGAGGAATTCTTGGAGTTGAAGTCCACAAGTCTTAAAGCTGTCAAGTTAGAAGATATTTGCTGGAGATAGAAAGCCACCATGACAGCTAGAAGACCTGGTTGATACTTTTTTCTTCCAAGATTTAGTTTTCTATGGGCAATACAATTTTTCCCTCTGTGATTCATCCATATTTCCAGATGTCCATTTCCCATTAAAGCCAGCTTCTCCACATGTATGTTACTTAGGCTATTTTATTTTTGAATAAAAGCAAAAGATTAAAGCTAGCCAGGTCAAAATATTCATTATCCATTAGATAGTGAAGTCTTGAAAGGTGCCACTTTGTGTTTGATCCATGCATGAAAAGATCCTTGTGTTTCCCTAGCATTCATGGATATATTGTGTGCCATACATCTAAATAGTCTTCAACATTATTCAGTTACTGGCAAAGCTCCATTTATCGATGGCTAAAATATATTGGATTTCTTGTTGGGGTTCTGGGACTAATGTAGAAGGGGCCCAATTGTGTTGGCTGTCAAAATGTTTCCTTCTTCTTCTTCTAGTCCTCCACTGAATCAGGCTGACTGATTGCTCAAAGATTTGCTGTTCCATTATGGATTGTTCTGCCTGCTAGTTCTCAGCACACACTTAAAAATATATATTGGTAATTCAAAATCATGATGGATGTAGACTTTTAACCAGTTTCAGAGTTCATATTTAGAGTTTGAGTTGAGTGGCATCGTGGCATCAATCTTTCATCGTAGAAGGTCACCTTCATTCAGGATTGTGCGATGATTTCCACAGCTGGGTTTTCTTTCAAATATATTTTGATCTATGATCTCAGAAATGACTAAAGACAAACTAAAGAACGGCTCATCCATCAGTAAGATAGGAACCTGTCTGTTGCTAATATGATTTTTGAGGGACAGATCTGGCCTCAAAATCATTTCCGTCATTTGATGCCATTCATCTTTTGCAATAAGTATCTGGTTACCAAGCCAGTTCATGCTATTTATTACTGAAGGGAGTAGCTGCCCTAATTCCCCATGCTTTGGTTTGGTTCAGGGATAGTTCAAAATAAAGAATGCTTTACCAAAAGAACAGGGAATGTGCAGGAGAAAACCCAACTGCAACCAAATAACATTATAGGCAGTACTCCACTTATGCCCAAAATTTATGTTGCTAAACTTTTTGCTCTATTTTATGACATTTCTTGCCACATGTCTATTGAGTAAATCACTGCAGTTCTTAAATTAATAACACAGTTGTTAAGTCAATCTGATTTCCCCATTTTATTTTATTTTATTTATTTTATTTTATTTTTCAAGCATGTATTTGATAACAGGTATAATTAGAACATGCTTATGATTACATGAAATGGGTATGAATAAAAGGGGACATTAGGACAGGGACGGTAGGCACACTGGTGTGCTTATGCACACCCCTTACAGACCTCCTAAGAATGGGGTGAAGTCCACAGTAGACAGTCTAAGGTTAAAGTTTTGGGGGTTTGGAGAAGAAACCACAGAGTCAGGTAGAGTATTCCAGACATTGACCACTCTGCGGCTGAAGTAGTATTTCCTGTTTGGAGCGGTTTACCTTAAGTTTGTATCTAATGCGTGCTCGTGTATTCTTATGGTTGAAGCTGAAGTCGTCATTGACAGGTAGGACATTGGAGCAGATAATTTTATGTACTAGGTGGCATAGTTCTAAGTTGTCTAAGCCTAAAATGGCAAGTCTTGTGACATAAGTATTCTGTTGCGAGTAGAGGAGTGGAGGATTCTTCTCGTGAAATATCTCTGGACTCTCTCGATTGTATTAATGTCCGATATGCAGCGCAGGTTTCAGACAGATGAGCTGCATTTGAGAATTGGTCTAGTAAATGTTTTGTATGCTCATCTAGTTAGCAGTACAATATTATCAGAGATGAAGCTACATTGACTTTGCACATCAGAAGATCGCCAAGGAGAATCATATGAGCCACTGCAACCACCATAAATGTGAATCTGTAGCATATGTTACCATAGGGTGGTATAGCGTACATAATATATGTTACCATGGGGATGCTGCAAGAGTTATTAAGTGTGAAAAATGGTCATAAGTCACTTTTTTCAGTTGTAAGTTCGAAGGAACTGCTGTAAGTCGCTTGCTGAATGTCACTTCCCCTCTTTTCATTCTACATGTATAAATAGTAATAGTAAGTAATAATTACGTGTTCCCAATAACCACAGAATAGAAAGCTTCTGTGCAAAAGTACTAAAGATGTTAAAAGGATAACAAGGGAGGTCCAAACTCCCTTCAGGTCTGCCCAGCCCAGTTTAAAGGGGACTTTGATAAATCAGAGCAAGTCCAGAGAAGGGCTACCAAATTCAGAGAAGAAGTATCAAGTCCACAAAAGGCCATAAGATACTGGCAGAATTGGAAACAAAGATCTACAAGGAATGATTGAAAGACCTAATCATGTTAAAGCAGAAAATGTTTGGGAAAACAAATACACAAATGGCGAGAAAAGATGATTGGAAAGCATGTAGATTTTAAACCTGAACTATTTTTTATTACAGTAGGTATAATATCAGATAAACCTGACAAGAAAAGTATGTATTTAATATTGCAGGTCTTGACTGTAGCGAAGATTGTATTTGTGCAATGCTGGAAAAATGCAGAAAACAGCACGAGATGAAGAAATAATTTAGAAGATACGAGCGTATGCAGAAATGACATTAAAAATGAAACAGAAAGAAGATACATAATATGATCAAACATGGAGTCTATTTTATCAGGGGTTGGAAAAAAGGGGTGGAGATTAAGAATGCAATATATATTGTTGAGCAAATTTAATACCCAGACAACATGATGTTTGTTAAGCATAATAAATGTAAATAATAATCATAATAGACCTAGTCATGTTAAGCTTGCAGTAGAGAAGGTCAAAAGGGGATACCAAAGCTGTCTTCAAATATCTGATGGGCTGTCACATTGTTGAGGACTTCTCTCACTTGCTCCAGAGGGTAAGAACAAAACTAATGGATGAACCTTCAAGGATTAGATGGAGATAAGACCTGCCTCAGCAGGAAGGGTTGTCAATCAGTAGAATAAGTTACTGCCTGGAGTAGTTTTTTTCTCTTCACTGGAGGCTTTCAAATAGAGGCCGAATAGTCATTTATCAGGTGGGGGTTTTTTGGGAGGAGGGAAGAGTCTTTCAAAGAACATTTATCCTTTCAACTTTTACATCAGATCTGTTCACTCCTAAAAGTCCAAGGCAATTCTCTAAACCAGGGGTCTTCAAACTTGACAGCTTTAAGACTTGTGGACTTCAACTCCCAGAATTCTTCCTCCAGTCATGTTAGCTCAGGAATTCTGGGAGTTTGAGGTCCACAAGTCTTAAACTTGCCAAGTTTGAAGACCCTTGCTCTAAAACATCCAAAGACTATATTGTAAAACAACAACACAAAATTGAATTGTTTTACCCCCCAAACAAGTAGCAAAATTGGAGTTGGTTTAGAGAAGTCCTTTTTAAGGACAAGAGAGGACCATAAAGAACCAAAGCAAGATAGATAAGTGGAAAGTAGAGGATTAAAAAACCCCCACCACAAATGAGGATCCTGCAGAATTTTTTAGCCATTGTAAATCAATTGATCATTGTTTAATTCAAAATCTCAGGCCATTCTATAAAGAATGAACAGGGCCGAAGAGTACAATTATCCCAAACTGAACTATAAAGACTTACCAACAAATTTGAAATTGCTCTGGACAGAAACCTCAAACAGAGAACTCAAAATCATTTGACATTATTAAATTGTGCTTCCTGTGAGTTCAGTACACACAGTACATGCATGCACACATACATGCATACATGCTGGTGGGCATGTCAGTAGTACATACATGCATGCATGCATACATGGTGGCCAGGTAAAATGTAGGCTGTTGGGAAGGTCAGAAATCCTTAACAGACCATGGTGGATCTTCGAAAGCCCATTTAACTTCATGACAATAGTATAGTTGTATTGTGTTCAACTTCCAAAACATTTTACCATGTTATTCAAATCTCCAGTTTCTGCTCACATTTCCAATGTTCAAACATTCTGTGGTTTGAGAAGAACCATCTGTGTTGGTCATCAACAATCCAGCCCCTTCTACGTTGTCTACTTTTAAATAGGCTAGTGGCTTTAGACACCTATAATTTTTTCCTGATTTAATGATGTCTAGTTTAAGCCATGGCATAGCCGTATCTCAAGTTTGTTTATGGAGTCCCCGGTGTTCCCTGGGCTTGTTGCAGAGATGGTATTCAGCTGGTTCTGACCAGTTCTGGAGAACCAGTAGTGGAAATTTTGAGTAGTTAGGAGAACTGGCAAATCCCACCTCTGACTGGCCCTGCCAACCCCATCTATTCTCTGCCTCCCATTGAGTCCTAGCTGATCAGCTGGGTCTTCTTTGGTTGCCCTGCACAGGAGAACAGAGCTGGAAAGCAGGTTAGTGGGGTGGGGAGGGAATGGGAATTTTGCAGTGTCCTTCCCCTGCCACACCCATCAAGCCACACCCACAGAACCAGTAGTAAAAAAATTTGAATCCCACCACTGTCTTGGTGGTTTGCTTACAGACATTTCATTACCCAACGAGGTAGCTTCATCAGTGTGAGTGAGTGTGGGGTTTGTTATTTATTTATTTATTTATTAAATTTTATATTGCTGCCTATTTGCCCATATATATGGCAGTTTGCCCTACCAGTTTTGATGGGCCATGATTTCCTTCTTGACAATACTTTGATTCATCTGTTTGCTTACTGGAAGTAAACACACAAGAGTAAACATTGTCATTAGAGTTATTCTAGTCTATGAGAATGAGCTTTTCGGAAGTATTTAGCCCATAAATTGGCACAATTTATAGTATTTGCATTCAAACAGAAGATCCTTTTGTCCTGTTCATAATTTACTTGTAATCACGGTGGGAAAATATTGGGGGAAAGTATTTATTTTCTTATTTTTTTTCAATAGCTGTACAAATATATTTCTTGCTATTTTTAGATTTGTCAAAAAGAACTTCATTGTTTGCAAGAGCGCCCTTCTTAGATTAATATTTTTGTGCCTGTGAGCAGGATAGATTAATTTTATTCAACCTCCGGTTCCGTAAATTAGTATATAACAATGTGTGGCAGGTATTTAATTTGATCAATTATTTAATTTGTCTCTTTTAATAAATAATAATTGTACACCGCACACCTTACAAGATTGGATTACATGTGTGTGCATTTCCTAAAGCAGTACATTCCCAGATATCCTTATTATTGTTTAAATGTGGCCTGTTGTTTTATAAGAAAAGATGAACACAGAGTAATATGCTTCAGTAAATTGTTCTGGTTTATGAAACAGCAACATTGATTTCCATTGATAGCCTCTCTCTGTGAATCCATATTTTTGTTTCATCCAACAAAACCATTGAAGAAAAAGTTCAGAGGATAGTTTTAGGATTTAAACTTCACTAAGCATTACAGGCAGCAAAGGAAATCAGGACATCTGGAAGAAAATCAAGATGGTATCTTCATCCATGGGTTCAAAGACCTACCTGGGTTATTGCAAGCATCACACACACACACCATATTGTGATGGTGTAGGCACAAGTTGACTTTTCTCTCCTGCAGATGCCCATGGAAAGGAGAAATTCTTCTTCAACAGTTTCGCAAAGGCTGGAATCCCCTTAGTAGTGACAGTAGAAGCATTTGAGACAAGGAAAGGACACACTGAAATAGGAATTTCCTCTGGATTTATTTTTCCTTTTGGAATTGAGTCAAAGACAGAGAAGCAGGTTTTCTGGAAAAAGTTGCATCAGGAAAAAAAATTCTGGATTCTGCTCTGTGCAAATGACTGAAATTCTTCCTTAGCAGGTTCATCTTGTTACTCATAGATTTCACAATGCTGAAATATATGACTTGATGGAAAGCAGAGCTGTGAAATCTCTGGGCCTGCAATTTTAGAACAGTCACAGAGAAGTTGTGGACTGAGATGGGCAGCCCTAAAAATTGAATGAGTGAGTGAGTGAGTGTGTGAGTGAATGAATGAATGAAAGCAAACCTCCAAGAAGGTGAAGAGTTGAGTTGTCCATCTAGAATCTTTTCATTGGACATTTTTTCGGTTTGATGGTAGACCCATGGAGAGAAGATTATACCATGAAAGAAGACATTCATCTTCAATCCTTAATGACCTCCAAACTTTCAAACTCAGAGTTCTATTGTGATAAAGATTTTAGAGAGCAATAAAGAGATTTTATTTGTTCTTTAGCCATAGAAACTCACTGGATGATTTGGGCTAGTCTCGATATTTCAGCCTGAGCTACCTCTGAGAGTTGCTGTTGAGGGGCTGAACTGATAGTAGATTCTCATAGAAGCCATCTTGAATTCCTGGAATGAATGAATGAATTCTTTCTTGGCCAAATGTGATTAGACACACAAGAAATTTGCCTTGGTGCAAATGCTCTCAGTGTACATTAAAAAAAAAGACACATTCATCAAGAATCATAAGGTACAACCCTTAATGATAGTCATAAGGTACAAATAAGCAATCAAATCATACTAGGAAACAGTCAGTATAAATCATAAGGATACCAGCAACAAAGTTACAGTCATACAGTCACAAGTGGGAGGAGATGGGTGATAGGAGTGATGAGAAGATTAACAGTAATAGTAGTGCAGAGTGCAGACTTTGTAAACAGTTGGACAGTGTTGAGGGAATGACATTCGGGGAAAAAGCTGTCCTTGTGTCTAATAGTTCTGGTGTGCAGTGTTCTATAGTATAGCATCATTTGGGGGGTAGGAATTGAAACAGTTTATGTCCAGAATGTGAGGGGTCTGTAAATATTTTCACAGCCCTCTTTTTGACTCTTGCAGTATACAGGTCCTCAATGAAAGAAAAGTGAGATATAATTTCAATAAAAGAATAAACAAATTAGCACAGGAATGCCACTATCCTCCCCTCTTCTCCATTCACGAATGATATTCTCTTTTCCAAAGCACAGGATTGTAGAGCTGGAACCCACAACCTTCACAGGGAGATATTCTCCTGCTTGTACCCATCTTATTGTAGTTCCACTTCTAAAGCAAATCCTCTTTTATGAAACTGTAGAAAAAGTTGCCTGCCTCCATCCAACCCTACCTTAGATGACCTACGGGAGTTGTGGGAGCTTCATCGCTGGAGGCTTTCAAGAAGAGATGGCATTGCCACTTATCAGAAATGGTGTAGGGCAAGGGTCATCCATCAATGCCTAGAATTCCTCCTCCAGTCATGTTAACTCAGGAATTCTGGGACGTGAGGTCCACAAGTCTTAAACTTCTCAAGTTTGAAGATCCTTGCTCTTGAGCTTTGTGGATTGCCCTAAACCAAGGTATCTCAATCTTGACCACTTGAAGATGGGTGGCCTTCAACTTCCAGAATTCCTGAGCTAACATGACTGGAGGAGGAATTCCACAAGTCTTAAAGCTGTCAAGGTCGAAGGCCCCTGGTGTGAGGTCTCCTGCTTGGGTGGGGGGGTTGGACTAATGGCCTGCCAGGCCCCTTCCAACTCTGTTAATCTGTCATCTGTAACCTCCAGGGTTTTGAGATTATCTGCCAAAGTTTCATTAGACTGTCTGGGCGCATTAATTGAGCCTCCCCAAATTTAGCTGGAGACCTTTGACCATTCCAAAGAAGGAGAGCCAAGAACTTCTACTAGAAGTCATCAAGTGTCCCACCCCGCCAGCCCCTTAATCTTCCCTCCAGACAGTCCAAATAAAAAAGGAATCTTAGCTCCCAACACCATCTGCTCGCTGTCATTCTAAAGCAAGTGCTGCTAATGTTCTTTTTCTCAAAGTCAACGCAGTGCCAAAGAAAAAAGTAGCAGGGGCTGTAAAAAGGACAATATCATATAACGAGCACTGGTTGTGAGTGGTTCAAAAACTGTAACTACCACTGAGGGGAGTCCAGCAATTTGGCCAGACTAGTCTTCCTCTCCGGCTTTATCCATGGCTCATTTTCTAGGCAATTTCCCCCCTTGAAAACAAAAAAAACCACATGGAATGGTGGCAGACTTCACATATGGTCTGAATGCAAGCAATCTGTTGGTATAAATATACAGCCAGCTTGGCTATGAGTTGTATCTTTAAAAAAAAAAAAACTTTCATTGTCTAAAAGTGGATGCACACAAGTCATAAACACTTCTTGACAAGAGGGTTTTTAAAAATAAAAAATAAAAATAAAACAGCAACAAAGAGCAGAGGAAAGGCACAATCTGTCCAAGACAACTGGTGTTACGCATTGCTAAGTTGATGCTAAGAGTTGGTACATGTATAGGACTTATGTTCCATCACTGAGTTAAACATTTCTCCAAGTCATACAATTCTCTTCTCTTCTCTTCTCTTCTCTTCTCTTCTCTTCTCTTCTCTTCTTACCAATTCTCTTCTCTCTCTCTCTTCTCTTCTCTTCTCTCTCTTCTCTTCTCTTCTCTTCTCTTCTCTCTCTTCTCTTCTCTTCTCTTCTCCTTCTCTTCTCTTCTCCTGTTCCTACTCTACTCTCATATTCTATTCTGTTCTGTTCTATTTCTATTCTATTCTATTCTATTCTACTCTCTCTACTCTACTCTACTCTACTCTACTCTACTCTCAATTCTCTCCTCTCCTCTATCCTTTCTCCTCTCCTCTCCCTCCCTCTTCTCTCTCTCCCCCTCCCCTTTCCTCTTTCTCCACACACTCCCCTGTCCTCGCTTCCCTCCTCCCTCTGCCTTTAATCAGACTCAGCTTTGGTGATTTACAAAATCATCCAGTTTTCTACCATCTTTCTTTCGGGATTATTTTGATTTCCAAGGTCGCCTATAGCCACTTCCTCCAGACCAACTTAGATAGCTTTCAAGAACAACCAAAAAGGTTGTGTTTGTGTGTGTGCATTGAACTATTCCTGACTGGATGATTTTGTGTGTCTGTGTGGTCTATAGAGTTTTTTCCCAAAGTAGCAAACCTGAAATCTTTTGCTCTCTTCCCGGAAATTAACTCCCACTGCAACCAAAATTGCAACGTGCTGTAAGTTCATCTATATTCTTTCCACAAGATGTGTTTCCCTCTCTCTCTCTCCTCTCTCTCTCCCTCTCTCTCTCTGTGTGTGTGTATCCTACATGGCACAGATTGGTACAACCAAGCTGAACTATATAACTATATATAATACATACAAAATATCATATATATATATATATATATAATATATATAATATATATATATAATATAATTATATATATTATATAGTATATATATTATATATATCAAATTTGAAAAAGCTCTGGAGTCCTCACCTCTTCGCTGCAGTTTTCTCCCTCTAGATCAATGTTTTGAAGTTGCTTAAATAAAATATGTCTAGTGCCAGGGTGTGTTGTACATCAAAATCTTCTTAACAACTTTAAAAGAAGTTTTGACCCATGGCTATAAAATTCTGTTCTTGAGAGAATCTACTTTAAGTCTTCTAAGGAGAGAGAGAGAGAGAGGTGGTGCTTTCTTTCTTTTATTGATTTATAATGTGGTGTGACTCCCAGCCTGAATTCTTCACTTCCCATTCCCCTTCACATTTTATGGATTAAAATACCACATTTACATTTCTACAACACATTTACAACGTTTGCTCTTGCTACCTCTCTGGAGAGGACTAATTTATTCATATATGTATTTACTGAGCTTTTTTTTCTTCTTCTAATAAGGGTTGTGCAGAAACAGCACATTTCCTTCAAAGTATGAATATATATACACATATATCCCTAACAGAATTCAAAGCCAAGGTAAATAACAGAGCAATATGGCAGTAGCTCAGTCATATCTATTGAATTCGGCTGAAGGACGATAGGAAATGTAGGACCCGGATGGAATGGAACTGAGATTTGGCATTTCTGTCCAAGGACAGGTGTTCCAATCCAAACAATGGACAGCATGAGAAGTTTATTTGGAATAAACATAAAATGTACGGGATAGAACATTTGGGGAGTTAAGTGTGCACCAGAGGTGGTATTCAATATGTTCTGGCCAGTTCTGGAGAACTGGTAGTGGAAATTTTGAGTAGTTTGGAGAACCAGCAAATACCCCTTCTGACTGGCCATGCCCCCATCTCTTCTCTGCCTCCCGAGTCCCAGCTGATCGGCTGGGTCTCCTTTGGTTGCCCTGCACAGGAGAACGGAGCTGGAAAGCAGGTTAGTGGGGTGGGGAGGAAAGAGGAATTTTGCAGTATCCTTCCCTTGCCATGCCCATCAAGCAATGCCCACCAATCAATGCCCATCAAACTGGTAGTAAAACTTTTTGAATCCCACCACTGGTATGTGCCGTATTGTTTTAGAAATCATTCTTGCTACAGTGGGCTCTTCGGCCATTTGTGGTGACCCTGAATGCATCTGCTATGGGATTCATTGCAATGAGAGATGATCTAAAAACATTATGATAAATAAAGAAGGAACATCAGAACCTCTGAACCATGTGAGTTACTGTGAATAGTATTGATCCATATTCTATCTCAAGTTAAATTCCCACTATAGCTTTAAAAATAGAGAAGCATGTTCTTCATTAAGGGTCTTCTAATGGTCAGGATCAAGCTATTCTTCGCACTTCCACCTTAATCATGTCTCCTCTCCTTCTTTCCCTCCCCCTCTCTCTCCCTCTCTCCCATCTGTCTGTCTATCTATCTATCTATCTATCTATCTATCTATCTATCTATCTATCTATCTATCTATCTATCTATCTATCTATCTATCTATCTATCTATCTATCTATCTATCTATTTATCTCCATCCCTTTTGGGGTAACTTGGAGGTCAAGAGGACTCCATGGCTTTCCAGAAGAAGTTGAGAGGTCTGATAGAAGGGATACTGCATGATCCTGAATGGCTTTTCATTACAGGAGAGTGACAATCTCATCTAAACTCCAGTGAGACTGGCTGCAGGAAGATAATACTGGAGTCATTCTGAATGTCAGTTGCCTTTCTCATGAGTGAACCTAGCAAATTACCCTTGTAGCAGTCACCTCAGTCAGACAGCTGCTTCAATTTCTCACCTGTCAACCATCTTCACTCCATATCTGACCCAGGCAGAGAAGGACAGAAAGCTTGACTGTACATGTAAGAACTCTGCTAGATCTGATCATGGTCCTAACTTGACCAGAGCTCTAATTGCCTGACCAAGAGATCAGCAGTCTGAATTCTGAAAGTATTTTCCCAACATTTAGGAAGACTCACAGAGATGGGACTTCTTTAGAGATCACCTAGTACAACCTACTAATTATATAGGTATAATGATATACAGTATGAGGGGGGGATGATAGAGAGATGATAGATAGATAGATAGATAGATAGATAGATAGATAGATAGATAGATAGATAGATAGATAGATAAGATTTTAAAGTGCATACACCCACTGAATATTAGATAGGCAGTACCCAAATTTGAAATTTGACAAATAAACTAATAAAAATATTAAAGCTAAACTCAGATTCCTAATGATAAAAAAAGAAAGAGTTAAACATGCTTATGCAAAGAACAATATTTAATGTATGTATAAACAAAAGAACATCAGGTTTTAGGTTTGATAAAGACTGACTTGTTCCAGTGGCATTCATGCATGTGTGTGTGCGGACATTTTGCTACTGTAGCTGCCTTTCCTTTCCTTTCCTTTCCCCTTTTGCCCTTTTCCTAAAGTCTGCAGAAATCCAATCCTTGAATTGCTGGTAAGGGGATGAAGAAGTGTATCTCTCCATTCATATGGAGGCCATATGTGATCTACGATTTGGTTCACCCTCAAACTTCTCATTCAGGAGAGTCTGGAAAATAACTGCCTTCCACTGAAGGACATGGGCAGGAAGAATTTAATTGCAAGCTGCAGCAGTTGTTGGAATGGTTGGAATTGGATTTATTTACACAGATTTTGTGGGTTTGTTTATGGAAAACACCTGGAACCAAGTAGCAGAGATATTTTTTGTCACAGCTGTCTAAAAACCACCTCTGAATGTTGGAACCAGTTTTAGGATATTTATAGGTTCGGCATCCCATCAGTTATCTCTCATCTCTGAAATAAATTGATGAAATGGACAGAGAGAAGAGAAACTGAGAATTTTCTTCTTACCAAAGAACAGTTGAGATGAGAGAGACAAGATAACCCTTTGTAAAGGTAAAGGTTGCCCTTGCACATATGTGCTAGGGGGAAGTGCTCATCTTCGTTTCAAAGCCAAAGAGCCAGCGCTGTCCAAAGACTTCTTTGTGCTTATGTGGCAGGCATGACTAAAAGCTGAAGGCACATGGAACGCTGTTACCTTCCCACCAAAGGGGAATTTTTCTACTTGCATTTTTTTACATGCTTTCAAACTGCTAGGTTGGTAGAAGCTGGGACAAGTAACGAGAGCTCACTCCATTACATGGTCCTGGGGATTCAAACCACTGAACTGCTGACCTTTCTGATCAACAAGCTCAGTGTCTTCGCCACTGACCCACTACATCCCTCTGTAGAGATTCTTTAATGGTTCACAATGATTTCTGGATCCCAGACAAGGAGAGATGGAGGAGATGTGCTGCTGAAGTTACTTGCAACCTGTTTATTTCTGTCTTGAGTTTGTTCCATGATAGAGAAATATACAACTGGTTTGTAAAATCTACTCGTTATGTTTATAAAGATGTTAAACAAAGCATCAGCCATCTGTGTTTATTTTTCTGGTGCTGAATTAATGCTGCAAAACTCTGGACACATTGGTGAGATTCAAACATTTTAGTTCTGTGGGCATGTCTTGGTGGGTGTGGCAGGGGAAGGATGCTGCAAAATCTCCATTCCCTCCCCACCCCACTAATCTGCTTTTCAGCTCCATTCTCCTGTGCAGGGCAACCAAAGAAGAACCAGCCGATCATCTGGGATTCAGGAGGCAGAGAATAGATGGGGTTGGCGGGGCCAGTCGGAGGTGGTATTTGCCAGTTCTCTGAACTACTCACCATTTTCACTACCGGTTCTCCAGAACTTCTCAGAACTGGCTGCATATCATCTCTGGTCTGGTCCCAGTGACCGACTCAGATTGGATCCTGCAATATCCCAGTTTTCTCTGGGAAGCACCAGAGGAAGTTGTCATCCAAGGAGAACAAACTTAAATCTGGCAAAGCAGGTATAAACTGCAGCTGGTGCTAAACTGTTATTGCCAGCTGATGATGTGAAGACACTGGATTCAGCGTTTGCTGGTAGAGTCCTCCAGGTGACTCACTCATGCTTGAAATTGGCATTTTACAAACCAGCAGGTTGCTGGTGTAGGGAACACGCCACCAGACACTTGTTGCTTAACTGAATGCTTGTCCAACGTGGGTGTGTATGCCGGTGTGTGTGTGTCAGCTTAAAAAGATAGAAGGAAGAAAAAAAAGGAATGTATGTGAAGTCCATGTTTTAAGAGCCAGCCTCATTTTTTGTTGACAATTTAAGTAAATCCATCGAACCACATCAGTGGTTTTTAATCACGCCTTCCACTGAAACTTAGCAATATAGAAAATGCTTCCCAATAGATTTAACTTCTGGTGCTAAATGGCAATCCAAATAAACCCCACACACCACATTTTAATGACAGAGATGTCTTGAGGAAATATTATTGTGCTATAATTGATGATGAAGTAATAACGCTAGCTTGAAATAATGCCATGGTGTCATTGAGTTGATTGTTTCAGATCAATAAAGTTATACTCCTGAGTGGAGCAATGGCCTTCATGGCTCTCACCTCACAATCAGGAGGCTGTGAGTTTGATCCTCAGTAGCAACAGATAATTTCTCTCTCTGAGTAGAATGAGAATATATCTGCTGAACAGAACTCCACATTGTCAACAGGCAGGGCATCCGGCTAGTAAACACTCAGCTCCATTCAGTTGCCCAGATTCCACTCCAGAAGGGATCATGGGAGTCATTAAAAGATGATGAATAAAGTTATAGCTCCTGGATTTCACAGCAGCTGTGCTATGAAGTTTGGAATGATGATTTGGAAGGATGTGTGTTTGTATTTATTTTCATAGTCATAATGTACACTGAAGATGGCATTTAATTTCGTTGTACGAGGTGCAATGGGAATAAAGTTAACTAAATCTTGGATGCCCAGAAATGCCAAGACAAGTGCCAACCCATCTCCTTGTGTGTTGCAATCTGTGTAGAATAGTACTGCAGCAATGATTTTTACACTTATGAGGGAATGTAGAAAGGAAGGATTAACTGACCAGATAGAAATTATTCAGCTAGCCAAAGCTGAGTTGAATCACACAATCAGCAAAATGTAAGCAGCATTTCTTCGAAATGATAAATAGCAATGATCTTCTGATTTGGGGACTTCAGGCAAGGATCCACAATTGAGGGTCTTCTGATTTTGTCCTCGTGAATTTTCTCCAAGCTGGTAAACTGAATCTAACCCTTCTTCAGTCCAAATCCATTTTTTTTGGAAGGGAGAATATGAATTTGTTTGAACCTTCAATGAGATGACAAATGGAAAGCATTCTTTGTGATGCAAGATTTAGTAGTTGGCTTTAGGTTTTCCTGGATACACCAACAGCGTCCATTGTTTTTAACTGGGAATAATTATGCTCATCCATATTTCTCTGTGAATGATGGTCCTCTGAGTTGTTTGCACACTTAAATGGACATCCAGGGTCAAACTAATTTGCAGCCCAACAGTCTTTTTTTGCATCTTTTCAAAACTTGAGGTGGAATCCTTTGGTCTTTAGGATGACAGGCAATTGAATCAAGAGGGTGAGATCCTTCTGTGAATTTCACCCAAGTTTCCCAACATGAAAAGCTATGTCTTAAAGCTGGCATCTTAGTCTTGAGTAGTGTAATAGCAATAGCAATAGCACTTAGATTTATATACCACTTCACAGTTGCCAAGTTGTGTCTAATTTTCCATGACCCCATGGACCATAGCATGGATACCCCATGTGATGACCCAGGGCCTGGCACAAAGGGAACACAGTCAGAGGACAAATCTGGGTCCCTTTATTAGCTGCAACTTGTCTCCAATGTTCTGGTTACCTTCTGGTCTGGAGAAAAACTCTCCCAGGAACCTGCAACAGCTTTTGGCTGAAGATATTTCAATTCAAACATTGTAAGCAGAAAACTTTAAACTATAAATCTAACAAGGCAAGATAAAGTAATAAATCCAGCACGGCAAGATAAGGAGTACCAGAAGTGAAGTAACATGGCAGTAAATCAAACCAGTTGGGAGGATGCCAGGAACTCAGATAATAGCAGCCCACACAAGAGAAACTCAACGTTCGTTCCTGACAGCCACCTTTCCCAACTGCCTCTCTTTTAAGCACCATCCTCAAGTGTGCTTTGTGAAGGGTATCAGGACCCTTTCCTCCCTCGTAAACCACACAACCCATGTTGTTCTTTTCTTCATTCCTCCCTGTATGCCCTAGGCTGAAGAGGGGATGGGCCTGGGTCTTCCTCTGAATTCCCTCTCCCTTGTTCTAAATCTCCTCTGCTCTGCCCAGCCAGACTTTGCCCTTCCCCAGTTTCCTCCACAACGAACTGAGCGACACTCCTACTCCCTGTCAGCTGTTCATCTTCCTCCTCAGATTCAGACACCAACAGGGGCATGACACCCTGTATACTCCACCGTCTCCCAGAATTTGCTCAAAATCATGTTCACTGTGTGGACAACAATGTCTGATCATCTCATTTTCTACTGTCCCCTATAGGTCATCCACATTCACATATTCCTTGCACATGTTTGCCCCAGAGGTGAGTCTCATTGGGCATATGACCTGTACTTCAGGAGACTGTTTGGGGCCATGTCATAAAATTTCCTGATCTGGTCCTCACTAAATAAATCAGCAGTGTGTACTTTCTTTATTCTTCTCTTCTGATCACCCGTGGTGTCACTTGGGGCCTGAGGGACACAGAAGAAAAAGAATTAGAAATGGGGGACAGGAATGTAGCAGGCCACCTAAATAATGTTCTTACTCATCAATTATTCCATTGCTTCAATTCAAGGGAGTCCTATATCAGAGCCACAATTTGAGATAGATAGATGGATAGATAAATAAGATAGATAGATAGATAGATAGATAGATAGATAGATAGATAGATAGATAGAGATATGTGTGTGTGTGTGAGAGAGAGATGAGAGATTGATAGATAAATGATAGATAGATGATAGATAGATAAATGATAGACAATGATAGATATATATGTGTGTGTGAGAGAGAGATATGCGAGATATAGATGATAGATAGATAGATGTTAAAGATATATATGTGTGTGTGAGAGAGAGATGATAGATAGATGATAAATGAAGATAGATATGTGTGTGATATCTATCTATCATCTATCTATCTATCTATCATCTATCTATCTATCTATCTATCTGTCTGTCTGTCTGTCTGTCTATCTATCTATCTATCTATCTATCTATCTATCTATCTATCTATCTATCTATCTATCTATCTATCTAAAAATCTTTCTGACATAAGATGGAATGGTAGGTGAAAAAAAAAAACAGCCTCAGAACTTTTTTTGCCAGAGAGGAAAAAAAATGGAGGCTGCCCCATAAAGAGATGCAATTTCATTTAAATACAGAGTCCATGCTAAACTGGCAAGCTTGCTTTTGTGTGTGTGTGGGGGAGCATGCAATGCAGTTTCTTTTTATATCCCAACATAATCAGAGATCTTGATGTTCTCTGGGAATAATCGCACACTGCAGAAAGCCCAGGTGTGGATGTGCACATATGGGGAAGCTGATGGTGAGCTTCATAGAGACATCTGTCTGATTGCTTTTGGAAACAGAATGCAGGACCAGATGGATGGCTGCTGTCACCCACCAGGAATGGTTAGTGGTCTTGTGAGCATATGTCAGCAATGGATTCATAGCAGTGGCGGGATTCACATTTTTTTACTACCGGTTCTGTTGGTGTGGCTTGGTGGGTGGGGCAGGGGAAGGATACTGCAAAATCCCCCCTCCTACCAACCTGCTTTCTAGCTCTGTTCTCCTGTGCAGGGCAACCAAAGAAGACCCAGCCGATCAGCTGGGACTCAGGAGGTGGAGAAGAGATGGGGTTGGCGGGGCCAGTCAGAGGTGGTATTGGCCGGTTCTCCAAACTCAAAATGTCCACTCCCAGTTCTCCAGAACTGGTCCAAACCTGCTGAATACCACCTCTGGTTCACAGGTTCCATCTTGATATTCTGCAGTTTATTTTGGGAAATCACCAATTGCTGTAGAGAATTCACAATGAGAATCCGCTTTCTTGCAAATGTTAAAATAAATATTTTTTTAAAAAGACTCACACCTGGTTTAAAAAGTCCATTGTAGAATCACCCTTTTTTTCCCTCTAGAGCAAGTTCCAGTCTAAAAAATCATATGACTGGTTTTTTTTTTTTAAGTTTCTAAAGCTAATCCACAGTGCTATTCAAAGAAACATTTAAGAACTTTTGAATTTCAGTTTCATTTAGATACAGCACCTATGAAATTTATATTCTTTATATTTGGTCCAGATTCCAATGGTTTTTCTAAAATAAATACCAGGTCATCTGCAAATGCTTGTCATTTATATTTTTCCTCTTTTTATTTCCAGGCCTTTTATCTCTGGATCTTGTCTTATAGTCCTATTTAGTACTTCCAGTGTTAGGGATAGTAATAGGGACAGTGAATATCCTTGTCTTGTGCCTTTTTGTATGTTAAAATTTGCCATTGAGTCCCCATTCATGATTACTTTTGCCATTTGTTTGGAATATATAGTCTTAATCGTATTCATAAATTTCTCACCAAAAAAGTTCTTTTTTTAAAAAAGGAAACTTTTAAGAACTTTTGAATTTTAGCTGCGTTTACATACAGCATCTCCCTTCTTAGAAGTTCCCATTTTCACTTACAAAAGAAAAAAAGAAATGTATGTTTTTATATTTTAAATTGGGCTTCCTCCTACTTCTGTTGTACAAGAATCCCAAAGAGCTAACCAAATGCAAGCAGTTTTATTGATTGCATCTTGCCTTGAAATCTATTAATATAAAGTGAGTTAGAAAGATACAGCTCTACAAAAGCCTTAGGTTATCATATTTATTTTTACTGTAGCATGAACTTTTAAAGAGGGTTAGAATCTATTTAGAAACAGATCTTGCAATGTGTAACGAGTTCAATGCCCCGGAAAAGCTCTCTTCGAAGCAAACTGTTCTCCTGAAGATTAATGCTTCACTTTTCAGATTATAATATGGTGCCTTTTTCTAGCAACTCATTAAAAAACATGACAAATAGTAGAATAACAGAGATGGAAGGGACCTTGGAGGTCTTCTAGTCCAACCCCTTGATCAAGCAAGAAAACCTATACCAGGCCAGACAAATGGCTGTCCAGTCTCTTCTTTAAAAACCTTGAGTGATGGAGCACCCACAACTTCTGAAGGCAAGTTTTTCCCTCTGGTTAATTGTTCTCACTGTCAGGAAATGTCTTCTTAGTTCTTAGTTTCACCCAAATTTTGATCTTGGGGATCTTGTGACAACAGTTGTAGACATGAGGATGAGTTTTAAGTCCCTTTCCTTCCCTACCTCCTAGCACTGATGGTGTTACCTAGTTGGGTAATGAACCATCTGCAAGAAAACAAACCAGCTCAGAGAGCACCAAGGAGTCCATAGTCGTCCTCCTCCTCCTCCTCCTCCTCCTCCTCCTCCTCCTCCTCCTACCTCCTCCTCCTCCTCCTCCTCCTCCTCCTCTCTTCTATGGCTGATGATGTTACCTAATTTGGGTAATGAAACATCTGCAAGAAAAGAAGTCAGCTCAGAGATCAAAGGCCTCTCCATTTTATTTATGTATCTTTCCCATTTCCTAACTGTCCTTCTCTCTTGGAGCTGCTAAGCAAATGGGAGAAAGACTTACTCCTACAACTGGAGAACAATTGGCTTCATTTTATCGAAGTGCCTGTAGACCGAATACTATGCTTCACTTCTTCATCGCACTTATGTCTCAGCCCGCAAACCAACAGATCTGTTAAGTGACATCTTCTAAAGCCGAACTAATTAAGTTTCTGTCTTGGAGACAGCTCTTAAAATGCCTTTACCCGAAGAACAAGCCTTCTGTAGTCTGATACCAGATAAAGACTTTCTGCAATCTAATTTGTTTAGCCTGTCACTTGTCAGAGGAGAGGAGAGTTCTCTTGATTGCAATTGCCAATAAGAAGTCAAGGCACTATAATGGCAGGCACTGGCTGGAGCTTCTTTTAGTCATTGTTGAAACAAGGACCGAATGAAAGTTTTGATGGTGGAACACTTTCACCAATGACCAAGTTCATGTTTACAGGAAATTGATCAGAAAAAGATAAAGTGGTTAAAGCACCAGACTAGAAACCAGGAGATTGTGAGTTCTAATCCCATCTTAGGCACGAAAGCTGGCTGGGTGACTTTGGGTCAATCATCAAGAGATTGAGAGTTGTAGTCCCATGTTAGGCATGAAAGCAGATTGTGTGACTTTGGGCCAATCACCAGGAGACTGAGAGTCCTAGTCCAGCCTTAGCCATGAAAGCCAGCTGGATGACATTAGACCAGTCCCACTTTCTCAGTCCAACCCACCTCACAGGGTTGTTGTGGGGAAAATAGGAGGAGGAAGGAGTATTAGGTAAGTCTCTCACCTTGAGTTACTTATAAATCAATGAAGGTGAGATAAAATCTAATAAGTCCATAAATGAGCAGCTGATGGCCTTTGAATGCTGTCTATTCATATCAGGGGTTTTTATTATTCAGATGATCAGCTGGTTTTTTATTCAATATAACCAATTAGCCAAATGTTATTTGCTATGCGTTTTGAAGCTATCATTGTTGAATATGATCCACGATTGACCAAGATCAGACATGCATTCATCTAGCTGTATGAAAGATATTAAGTGAGATATCAGATGTCCCTGAGGTGCTTCTCCAAAAAGCAACTGGACTTTCTTTGCTTTTGCTTGAAGACATTTCTCTTCTCATTCAAGAAGCTTCTTCAGTTCAGAAGAAGCTTCTTGGATGATAAGTGAAATGTCTTCAAGCAAAAGCAAAGAAAGACCAGTTGCCTTTTGAAAAAACACCTTTGGGACAACTGTGACTTGGATGGCAGAGAATCTCCACAGATATTTGCTATATCAGTTGCTTGATATCAACTACGAGCTCGATAACTGTTTTTCTACGAAACTATGTGGTTGGGCTTAGTTTTGGGGGAGGAAAATAAGGGGGAAAAATTCTGTCTCTGCCTACCAGCATCCATTGGTATTTGTCTGGCTAGCGTCCTGTCAGTGTGTGAGAGAGTTGAGGGCTGTCTGGAAACTGAAAGGGTATTTGCTGTGTGAGCAAGGAGACAGCAAGGAGCCTGGGCGTGGCTTAGCTCAACTGTTCTGAACTAAAGCTGCTTGCTGCTGTGAAACTAAAACTGAAACTCCTCTGCTTGTGTTTTGCATTTGGAAGAGATTTCTTTTCAGGTGGGGAGGGGGAGTAGAACTCCTTAGCATCAGAGCATGTTAATAATAATATCGGAAATACTTATCCTCTGATGGTCATTTTGAAAAATCCTTTCTAAGTGAACACCTAGAAGCCAAGAGGAACATAAGTGCCAAATTTCAAGTTTGTAGGCTTTACGGTTCTGGAGATTTTGTGATGATGTGTATCACAAAGTATTTCACTTTTAGATTAAGACCAACAGGGAAAACATTATATTAGATGGAAAAAAAAATCAGAAAAAGGTAATTAATCAACCAACCAGCCTGTCTGATGAAAACATTTCTTCTTGTCCTGAGCTACCCTGTTCATCCTGGAGTTATTTGACCCAGTCCTAATTCTTACTTAGTTTTTACTCTCAGAAAGTAACTTTGGGCCAATTTCTTTTTTTCTTCTAATGGCTCGTTTCAGGGGAATTAACAGGAAGATAGATTGTCTGGTTTGGCTAAGATGGCTGAAATCTTAAACCATCTTTCCCTGTCCCTGTCACACTATATTGATCACGGGAACAGCATCCCAGTTTGCTGTATGATGCAGTGAGCTGGAATTAGCACAAATGGCAATGCTAATTCATTCTGATGTTAAAGTTGTTGGCTCAAGCCTGACTATTTCCCCACTGCCTTTCTTTCATCATTTATCATCTGGCATCTGCTGAAGCTATTAAATCTCAAGAACCAAGGTCTAACACTCTCTAACCCTCTGAAAACCTCCAGAACTGTCTATTGCTAGCTCCATTGACCATGATTTTCTAAATTATTCTTTGGGGGAAAGGAAAGATCGTTTAATTTCTAATTAGAATCTTCAGCTAAGTCTAGATGGAGACCTGTTATCTCCCCAGTCTTCATGGATTCTTAAACTTTTGCACTTAATTCACTTTTTCTCATTTTGTTTTGGTCGATGGTTCTTTAAAAGAATGAATTTGAATATGGACTTTTCCAACAGCTCATATTAAGTTGAAAAGTTTCTGCTGTTTTCTGCTCGTGGAGGCTGTTAAAGAATAAATATATCTGACTTCCAGCCAATGAGAAATTATGCCAAGCTTGCATTTTGCTCTTCCAGTGAAATCTGTAAAGACTTAAAGTGCTTAACTTTATCTGGACTGTTCCAATATTTCATGCTAACTGACATTCAGAGAAGTAAGACGGGGTTTCCTCCGATAGGTACATAAATTTTCATTCAATAAATTCTATAAAAGTAGAGAAGAAATTATCACAGCCACAGCAACGCCCTGTTCCTCTATATAACCAGCCTTCTACGAATTGAAGACTCCAAGCTAAAAAGACCAATATTTCAGATTTTACCATTTGATTATGAAACAGTTCATCTAGCCTACTCTTGAATGAAATTTGGCTTGGATATGAGGAACTGATTACCCATCTGGTCCTTCCAGGTTCAAAATAATCACACCTTGAAGGAGCTGTCACTTTGAGAAACCTTCCATATTCTTGCTTTACCAACTTTGTGACTGAGAGAGAATTTAATAGGTATGGATACTATTTTTTTGAAAGTGAAAAGAAAAGAAGATGATAAAAAGGGGACCTGTACTTCTTATTGCTTAGAAGGAAAGAAATTGTGATATGGTGAAGTCCTGGCAATGTGAAAACAACTCAACTTATTGAATCTCTCTTTTTCTTTCTCTTTTTCTTTCCCTTTCTACTTCTACTTTCTCTCTCTCTCTCTCTCTTTCCCTTTCTACTTCTTTCCCTTTCTTTCTTTCTTTCTTTCTTTCTTTCTTTCTTTCTTTCTTTCTTTCTTTTTTCTCTTTTTCTCCTTCTCCTTCTCTTTCTTTCTCTTTCTCTCTCTCTCCCCCTCCCCCAATTTCTTCCCTTCATTTTGGGAGAAGATTGAGAATGACTTGGTGCCTCTCATTTCTTCGTTACAGTCAGCGATTACGCCATCAATATAATTTTCGTTTCTCTTCTCCGATTCCATACATTAGATTCCTCTGCCCAGCTGTTCAACTTTATTTTGCATATTAAGCAACAGTTAGGAATAGCTTTCATTTAGCTCATTCAGCATCTTTCTTGAGCTGCATAAGTAAAAAAGGAAAAAGAAAATAAGAAAATAAGTGAAAAAATAAGCTAACATTTCCAAAATGCAATACACAGAAGGACTACCTTAAAGTCATGTTGGAGACACATCTATCCCCACACAGAAATGGAGAAACTGTATTTGAGACTCAAAACCAAAAAAGAAGGCTCCAAAGAATGGGATTTGTCCTTCTACAGTTTTAAATAGCTTTTAATTTCCCTAAATCTAATAATAAGAGAAATTGGAATGAAGAAATGAACAATTTTACAATTGCTTTGTAGTGTTCATCAATATATTGTCACTGTTGGCCAAAACATTATATAGGAAGCTATAAAAGAGGTTTTCACCACTGGTAAAATTCAGATCTTTTGAACTCCTCTTTCTATTTTACCACCTTCCTTTTATGACCCTTGACTTAGTTATCACTCCAGCTGCAAAGCAGTCAAATATAGAATACTTTATTGTACACACAAGGAATTTGTCTTCAGTGCATAAGCTCTCAGTATACATGGCAAACAGCAAAGTAATAACAATCATAACAACAAAATTATCATCTTCATCATAAGGATACCAAGAAGAAAAGGTAGTGAAACAGATGAAGAGGACAAAAGTAATACAGCCTTACTCCATGGGTAGATGTACTTAGACATAAGATAGTAATGTGGGAATTAGGTGTTCCGCAGATACGGATATATTCCCCAGAATCCATACCAAATTTGGTTCCCTTCTTGTTTCAATAATCTATTTTTTTTCTTTCTTTCTTTCTTTCTTTCTTTCTTTCTTTCTTTCTTTCTTTCTTTTTTTCCTTCCTTCCTTCTTTTTTCTTTCTTTCCTTCCTTCCTTCTTTCTTTCTTTCTTTCTTTCTTTCCTTCCTTCCTTCCTTCCTTCTTTCCTTTCTTCCTTCCTCTTTCTTTCTTCCTGTCTGTCTGTCTGTCTGTCTTTCTTTCTTTCTTTCTTTCCTTCCTTCCTNTCTTTCTTTCTTTCTTTCTTTCTTTCTTTCTTTCTTTCTTTCTTTCTTTCTTTCTTTCTTTCTTTCTTTCTTTCTTTCTTTCTTTCTTTCTTTCTGCGCCAACTCAGAAAGCTCAAACTGCCCAAGGAGCTGCTGATCCAGTTGTACAGAGGAATGATGGAGTCTGTCACCTGCACCTCTATCACTGTCTGGTTTGGTTCTGCAACCTAATAAGACAGACACAGACTCCAGAGAGTAATTAGGACTGCAGAAAAAACAATGCTGACCAACCTGCCTTCCATGGAGAACCTGTATATTGCAGGAGTCAAAAAGAGGGCTGTGAAAATATCTACAGACCCCTCACATCCCGGACATAAACTGGTTCAACTCCCACTTTCAAAATGACACTATAGAGCATTGCACACCAGAACAATTAGACACAAGGAGAGTTTTTTCTCAAATGCCATCACTCTGCTAAACAACTAATTCCCTCAACACTGTCCAACTATTTACTAAGTCTGCATTTCTATTACTATTACTCCTCCCACTTACAACTGCATGACTGTAACCTTGTAGCGAGTATCCTTAAGATTTATATTGACTGTTTCCTAGTATGATTTGATTGCTTGTTGTACTCTATGACTATCATTAAGTGCTGTACCTGGTGATTCTTGACGAATGTATCTTTTCTTTTATGTACACTGAGAGCACATGCACCAAGACAAATTACTTTTTGTGTCCAATCTCACTTGGCTGATAAAAAAAATGCATTCATTCATTCATCACTGTTTTCCTTTTTTAATTCTGCTCTGGATGATTTTGTTGGCCCAGAGCGAACATCAAGGTTGCAAGCTATTTACACGATGGTTTCTCGCTCCCTTCCCCCAGCGGTGAAGTAAGGAGGGAGAAAAGCCCTTCCTATTTCGTATGTTGCCTTCCACAAGTGTCATTGATGACTAATTTGCTGGAATCATCTGCTTTGAGCATCTGTTCCTCTCCAATGGAAAACAGTGCAGGAAATAAAATGAGAAACTCTTCTCCCAAGGAAAAAAATGTTCCGGTTAATCATTGCAAAAGGAAATAAAAATCTCAGATCAGATTTTTTTTTTTCTTAAATCAGCACATCTTGTTAAGAAAACAAAAAAACAAAAAAACAACCACAATTCTTTCCTGGTTCCCATGCATTGGGGTTTGGGGGGGCAGTCCCCGAGATGCATCCTAATATGGACATGGTGTGGCTTGGTGGGTGTGGCAGGGGAAGGATGCTGCAAAATCTCCATTTCCTCCCGTGGGGTGATTGGACGAAAGGTCGAGGTAAGAGGACACGTCCCGTTGGTTTCTTCTGGGTCGGTTTCAGCTGGAACTTAGGAGGTGGGGAATAGATGGGGCAGGGCCAGTCAGAGGTGGGATTTGCTGCTTTTCTGTACTACTCCAAATTTCCAGTACTGGTTCTCCAGAACTGGTCAGAACCTGCTAGATACCCCCTCTGGTCCATACCACTGGCATAGGAGGCATATTTAAAGGGAAACATTTAAAATAAATTTCCAAAAATACCAATGGAGGTTGACACTGAAACTCCAAAGAGTTCCCCCTGGAGCCCTGCTATATATCAACTATCAGGAGAATGAAATATGGTTCTTGCTGCATTTTATTATGGAACTGGAATTTAAACAAGACTTATTCTGGGGTGGAGGTGAAGTTTTACTTCTTTTGCTATGCAGCACCTGAGCTCCAATGCATATACTTGTGACTTTACAGAACACCTTCGATTCTGCCACCTATAACTGTCTACATATTAAGGGAGGCAGCCGTTGTGTAAATCAGATTTTGATCAAGAGGAAAGCCATGCACAATTGCCTTTATTCCATCTGACTCAATTTATATCTCCTTGCAAGCCATTAAGAGATCTAATCTTGTTTTCCCCTGAAATCAAATCCAGAGAGTTGCCATGTACCCAATTTTTTTAAAAAAAGGCAATCAGACAACCACATTTCTCATACAAACTGAATTTAGTTTTATTCAAGCTAACTAGCAATGTTCAGGTTTCTTTTAATAAAAAAACAACATCCTTCATTTAAAACAATAATGTTCTGACATATTCTGCTCTGGATTCAATTCAAGAGGACAAGAATTGAATTATAGTGGTCATCATTAAGCCAGTTCCAATTGTCTTTTGGGAAAATTTATTATTATTATTTATTTATTTGTCACTTGCTTACAAGATAATAGGTATCAGTATGTACATAGTTATGAATACATGAAATGGGTACATATAAGAAAAATAAAAGAAGCAATAGGACAGGGACGGTAGGCACCTTGGTGTGCTTATGCAGGCCCCCTACAGACCTCTTAGGAAAGGGGTGAGGTCAATAGTAGACAGTCTAAGGTTAAAG